>JAQFZA010000146.1:0-51220 GCA_034695115.1 Desoria olivacea
CTTCTGAGGCTGCTGAGGACCAAGTGTGAGTGAGAATGATGTCCGAGGCGGTTTGTGTATGTTGTGCTCTGCCTCTTTCTCCTCTATGTTCGTTGTTATGGTATTTTCGGAGAGATGATTTAATGAGTGAAGGTGAGATTTTCTGTGATTTGATTTGATTTGATTTGATATTCTTTATTTACATGTCAAAATGTATCAGATTACAATGTGGAACTCATTGGAATTTAGTTACCTTTGTCTGACTACAAAACATTACTAATGTAATTATAAGCAGATTTAAATGGATATTAAGATGACATCAATACAGTTATGTTGACCACGACTTCGTAGTCGCTTAATATTGAGGCGCTCCTAGTCGTGGTTCAAGAATTGATCCTGAATACATCTTCCATCCTACGACTTTGCGACTGCTCCACAAAACTAAAGATGCTTAAGAATCATAGTGGTGTATAAATGTATAAATACCCGAGTTAATAAACGGAAGTGGGCAGAATAGTAAGAGAGTCACCAAGAAAGTCAGACGATCTGTCCTGACAAGTTGAGGAGTTTTAAGGTGGGACTCTCCGGACTTTTAGGAGAAAGGCAAAATTTGAAATTGACAAAAGTTTTCTCATCTGAATACATGAGTGAACAGAGAAAATGAGGTGAGAGTCTTACTAAAGCCTCTAATCCCCTTTGAGCTGCAGCCTACCACATCTTCCGATTTACTAGCCCCCTGTCCTTCTTACTCTGAGGCTATTAACAAGGGCAAGGGCTTGCTACTATTCCATTCCGTCTTGAATTTGGCTTACTAATCTCGGAGATACGCTCTACAGGAGGAAAGTTGAAGTCGGGCAGGACTGAGGAGATTGAAGTTGCTTAGGTCGAGCTGGTTTGGATCTGTCATTTTAACTTCCGGCCTGGTTCTGTCCTTTTAACTTCACACTTTATTCCGTACATTAGCCTTTATTTCCCTATTGGTCCTTCCATTCAATAAACCAAGGCCTGGACTAATCGCCATTTACGATGCTGCGATAATCTCTTCCTTCGCCCTAACCAACAGCTTAGCGGATCATCATCCTGAACCCGCTTACCTACACTTGGTCCTGGCCCTGTAACTCAGCATCCCTTTGCGGTATGGCTGTTAGGTTGACAATGGGTTTGAGACAAAATAATTCTTCTGTGGTTTTACAACATCCACTGCGTATCAATCTGAATGGAGGGCATTGGCTAATCATTATTCCATACTCCTGCTCCCAATGTACTAACACATTTCAGTAGTAGGTTGCCAATTTAATTCGATTTGGTTAGCTAATTGATTTCTACGCAAGTGGCCAAATGAGATACGGAGTTGTAATTCAACTTCGGGTTGCTTAGATGTGTTTCTTACTTTACCATTGAACTCGCTAGCCAAACAAACGGTAAAAGATTGGTGCATCCGCCTGGCTAGTCTTGGGTAACTGAAGAATATGGATACATGGATATGGATATGGATAATGTATACATAATTGCGCAGGTGTATTTTGACCTCGTAGAAATTGGTTGTTGTCTACGGTTCGATTAATTGAATGTGAAGATGTCTGTCTGCCGAGTAGTCGTTTTTTAGTTTGGGAGTTTGTGCTGATTTTGAGACGGCTGCAAAATGCAATAAGGCTTTAATTTCATTCAAAAACCCCGTGAAAGTTTGCGGTTGTCCTCGTACTCGCCTTTTTTATGTTTTGGTGACCAGATTCGAGTTGTTTGGAAATGTTAATTTTTTGGACTCTTTAAATTCAGTGCATAGTGAGCAAACATTCAAAGGTTCAATTAATCCTTCACTGTCACCAGTTGAATTAATGAGTACAGTATACCCTCTGCTGTCTACCATTATTTTATAATCCTTCGCCTTCCTATAATTTTGAATAAATTATGACGTCGACGAATGTTTACGTACATTCGGGGCAAGTACATTTATATTGTTTTATAAAATGAATATTCTGGATGACAAATTATCAAATAAATACGACTCTGATTTCAATAACCAGTTTTATTATATCTGCATATGTTACAAGCATTTTACTGACTCCGGCAGTCTGCGTAATTGTGCGAGCTGCCTAAGCTGTAGATGGCTATAGGCTTTCTCTTTCCCCAGGTTGACTTTTCAGAGAATGTCAAATGGAAATAAATTCTAGAAATTGCCGGTACTGGAAAATATAATTGGACGTAATGTTGTAACATAATATACAGACTTTGGGGAGCTTCAGCATTCAATGTAAATCTGATGAAAAGGAACTTGAGTGGATGAGATTTAGGAATAGTTGAAAAAAGTTGAGGGACAATATTGATCAGAAATAAGCCGTGAAGTTAATCTTCTTCATAACTTTTAAAATTAACTTCTGTCTAGTGGTGAAAGTAATTTACGTAAGAAGATGGATGTTCCAAGGAGCCAACAGAAGTGACAAGAAACATGGATCACCACCAACTTCTGAATATCTGAATCCCAAATCCCATACGCCGTTTACCCTAAACTTGAAGGTAGGGAGTGTCTGGAATCTTGAATCTGAAGCTGCCTAGAGAATATATTTCCTCTCGCCTCTACTTTAAATCACATTAACCTCATCCTCCTCTTCTTGTGTAGGGTAATTCGTGATAAGATCCTATAAAATTTACATGAGGAATACAGCCTCTGAATTCTGACTACCTACACAGACGAAGCCGATGCATATAATCTTGTAGTCGTATATTTACTGGGCCAGGGCTTCACACTCCAAGCTCCGATCACAATCAAGGCCCGCTTGCATTCCAAGCAGTAAAAGTAAACGGACTTTCGTCGTAAGAAACAAGCTAAGAAGTTCCTCTGCTACAAGTTTGAGGAAAGATCTGGGATAAGAATCACTTGTGTGTAATCGGCAGACTTTCATTTCCAACATCTCCACCATTTGAGAGTTCATTGAAGTAAAAGGCAATGTAATTAGTATTGGTGACCCTACGTAGGAAATTGGAATTAAATTACCTAACTTCCCGTATCGATTCCAACTTTTTTGATGGTGGTGGTGGTTGGCATGGATGGTATCATGCCCGTTAGCTAAGAAACTGCATTTCTTCTGCTAAACTTTCTGTGTCTTGTGATTGGAATTAAAGTTAATCGGTCTCAATTTTCACCATATACATACATACATTGATGTGCAAATTCGATTCGTATCAACGTATCCCTTTAAATCCTTTACGAAGCTCATTTTCAAAGGTACTCGTATTGTGAAACCTGTAATTTGCTTAAAGCATTTTGTAATTTTCGGTGCTTATAGAACCAAGATTTTACCAGGTACAAACATAAAGAAATTCAGTATGACTGTGTGTGTTAACCTCTTATACAACATTGATAGTCTGTGGGAAGGATGAACACAAGACAAAGTGCTAAGAGTCTCATGACATAACTCTCCTCCTTCGTATGGATCGTCTCGTATAGATTCTTTGGAAGTCTTGATTTCTCAAGACAAGTTGTACTTAGCATGTCATATGAAACTATTTTTTTGTTTATAACAGAACGTGTAATTATACGGTCGTATCGTGGATAACTCGCCCTAACCGGTAGTCCTACTTACTGTCCCATGTAATACGGAGCATTGAAAGGTGCTATATGTCGGGAAATCGATTTCCTTCCGCTAGACGCTGTTCCTCCTATAAAGCACGATGTCGTCACGAACACGGACAAGCTTATGTCTGGGAGATGAGTGACTATAGATACATGGGGCGACGACAATGGGAGAAAGTCAGTTGTAGTTTGGGAGGTAGTTGCGGTGACCAGGGCAGGCATGATGACGACTGCCTGTAGACATACATTTAAATGGAATTGTGGGGATGGTATGTTGACTCCTTGTGTATTGGAATTGCAGGTGGAAGAGATAGAAGGGAAAGGGTCCCCGAATGAAACAGAATTTGGGGCCGAGAGTTCCAGCTACCAAGGTGGACATGCTGGAGAAATTGGCAGTGGTGGTGGTGGTGGTCGTGGAGAATCCTCGAGACGAACTTCCAGCTCTTTGTCGCATCACTCAGATGTACATCCAGATCATAAAGGACACCATAGTGACTCGACCTCTATCTCAAAGGCTCCAGCCACCTCGTCTTGCTCCCCGTCTGACAGTCCTGCACATCGGTAACCCATATTATTACTCTTCTAAAACATTAATACTCATGTACATATCAACGGAGGGGCTCAAGTCCAATAGAAATTGTTTCCACAGAATCGCCTACTACGAACGAGTGTCTCGAAAACGACACCAGCTAGTCCGTCCGCAGTCTATAATATTAACTCAACTTCTTATTTTAGTATCCAAACAATTTTAAAGCGAACGTTCTTTAAAACTCCTGTCCGTTTCAAAAACACATATTTGCATTATTCTTGTGCTACGTTTAGTTGTACACTTGTAATATCAGATTGGCGCTGATGTCTTATTGATCCGGAAATTGGAGACTCGTGTATAATTCCACTCTCCTAAAACCAGATCTTAAGAGTGAAAGTTTCAGTTCGAATTGAGTTATTTAGTAAATGTGATCCACCAGTCCCTACTTTTTAAGAACTCAATGATCAATGTGCAATTTCTCAACAAGGATTTGTGACAGTTTGCAAAAGTTTCTTAATATTTGGCTACTATACCAAATATTCCATCTTTCCTTGTTTCTGGACTGGAGTTTCAGGTAACAAATTCACGCAGACTTTCTCTTTTTGGGGCATTCTGCTGCATTTCCTTAAAAGACAAATTCCCAAAAGTACAAAATCCTGAAATGAGAAACTTTCAGAATTTCAAAATTTCAGAACAGAAATAAGGAAGACCGACGGTTTCCCTAAAATCTCTACATCCTACAAAGTCTCATCCTAAAACATAATTAAGACATTGAAGAAAGCCTCTCTAACCTCCTGTTCCGTTTGTAATTGGCATATTTAATTACTGGCCTTACGCTAAGCATTTCCAACTTCTAGTCAATTCATTTGTTCCGTATTCCCCACCCCTGACACTAATTAACGGGCTAAATTAGTCCATAATGACAATGTAGCCCCCGTAGACAACCATCATTGTCTTCGTGTGTACCAACTGCCTTTATGTATGTACTCAACGATTGGATTATGCATGCAATGGAGGCTACTTAAGCCTACTTTCCATTCATAGTATGGGAGGCATGTGTAAAGATAATGGGGAAACTTTTTTCCTCCACGGTCCAATTTCAATGAATATAATAATTCCTTCAAGTCCCTCCGACGACCCCTGACCCTAAATACGAACTGAAACTTTCCCTTGAGTCTGAAACGGATTAGATCCCAATCTTCATTGTCTACAAAATTATCCTCCACCGTTCTTCCTATTAATATTACCTAATTTAAAACGGACGTTGACAACCCAAACTCCCCAATCATCAGCACGAAAACACATTTATATTATTAGCTTTATTAGTCTGCGGCTATTCCATGAAGATTTTGATGATAATAAGAGCTGTTAGAATCCTTCTTCAATTATGATTACGGAAGAAGAAAGGAAGCCGCCGATAATCATAAGGCTGCAGTTTCTAATATAACGAATGAACTAGGTATGTACCTATATAATGTTAATGACAAGGGAGTTCGAATGTCATTCCACGACATCGGTCCTCAACGTCTCTAATAGCTGACAGGCACGCAGGGCATTTTTCTAATTTGAACAGTTCGACCCTTTCCAGCCGTTTGAACCTCATTGTCCTCACACATGGTTTGTTATTAGTTCAAATTAGGTTGTATTGACTGTAACAGGGTGTCAGGGGACAAAGTCTGCATTATCTATTAGACTATTAGCTATTTACAATCCCATCCAGTATTTGCCATTGTGAGTATTAAATTGTTTGCCTTTATTAGCTGGCCAAGGTGGAGAGGCGAGGTAATTTTGGTCTCCAGAGGCCTATGGGCCTGGGTAGGACAATTGATAATTGATATATGAAGTAGGACGAGAGGACTTCCAGCGTTTGATAGATTATTATACAGGGATTCTATAAGTTGGGGGACAGACACCTCTCATCCTCTCACGAAATCTGCCATCATCATCACATTTGCATGATTCGTGGTTATCTAGCTTGACAAACAAATTACGAAGCGTAATCGATACCCGCAACGTCTCGCACTGCTCAAGTAGTCTGTAGAATAAGTAGCCAGTTTCTATTTCCATTATAAAGGAGTTTATTGCCAGGAACACGCCTTTGTTGACTTAATTTATTAGTTTAATATTGTAGATTGTGTTTGTAGTATGTAATACGGAAGGATAGACTATACAGCCCCTCCTCACTCCCAGTGTCATAGTTCCTGACAATGTGGAAGTTAGAAAACAGGAAGAAATGCTCGTGTGGCCAAATCCACCTTCCGAATTAGTTAGAAGGAAAAAGAGCTGGATAAAAAGTCTGATTGGCTGATGAATTTCAAAATTTCAAAGACTAGTTCCACCCTGGAGAAAGTTCAGTCCCTGCATATTTTCCAATGGTAATCCTCTAGTCTAGCTGTACTAACTAAAGCGTTATCTAATGAAGATAGGTTAACAGGTTTATAATATAAGAGGGAAGTTGTAGACCTTTGAACTTTGCTGAAGACAGAGGACGGAGTCCAATAATAATGGAAGAACAACACGACTCTTCCTCCATGCATAGAAAGTCAAGTGAGAAAAGGCCAATAAAAATTCTGATCACAACTTCCAACTATACACCGGGGAAAGGGAGGCAAATCTTCCTACATAGATCCATCCACACGAGGCTTAATATTCTATAACTACAACCGAATCCGAAACTTGTCTCTAGTTGGATATATTAGAAGGACGTATGGTGTATGTACTTGGCGGAGGGAGTAGGCAATGTCAATAAGTATAGGAGGCACGACGAACCGAATTCTGTGGCTCCTTACGGAATGAAGCTGGAAGGGACCGAAGAACTGATTCCGTTGTCTCGTAGAAGCGTCGGGAACGATCTGAGGTTTGTACCTACGGAATCCGGAGAGCCGGGTAGCCCACCCTCTGCAAACACTAGTGTAAATATAAACGAATGAACAAGACGAAATTTCATTTCGTTTTATCACACTCTATCCGGGTCATCAAACAAAGTTTATGAGAAACCTCTAAAGATACTTCCCTGTACCCCACAGCAGTCTTATAATTTAGCTAACCGACTCTCCCCTACCCACCTCCGTCCTATATCCCCGCTTGACCTCTATTTCATCTCATTTACTCAGCCGCTACATGGGCTATCCAAATGTCCACATGTCTTTGAATGTACAACATTCTGGAAGCCAGATTCCAGCTTCCTTCGTTAACCTTTCTTTACGACCGTTAAAATGGCGTGTGGACAATTCTCCGAATCGCACTTCTACTCTTTACTGCAAAAGAGCGCAGGGCACATTTAATACTTTGTACAGTAAACCCTCTTCTCAACGACCCCCTCCCTCTATCATCCGACCGCATCTGATAAACAAAATCCAAGTAAACTGTACCTTTTGTTTTGCGGTTACGACTGTGGGCAAAATTTGTACAGATACTATTTACCCCATTTTTACGACCACAGGGTGGACCATGTTCAGTATTCTCCTCAAATCAGTCTTTCTGGAGGTAGAGGTGTATTACCTGCTTACAAAGCTAACCTACCACACCCAAAAAATGATTTTGTCCCTACACCGATAGCCTTTTTATGTTCACCGGGTTTTACGACCCCCTCTCTCTAAACGACCATTGTCGATGCAGACATTTGTCGTCGTAAAAAGAGGGTTTACTGTACAACATCAAGACAGGAGCATGGATCCCTTTAACAATTAGGAACTATTTACCTACTTACTGTACAAATAGGACGAAGATCCAAGTAGAGCCATGATCCACTGTATCCAATCAGTGTGCGGACTCTGACATGTGCTGGGATACTTAGTAGGTCATTACTTCGGAACTTTACAGACTCATTAAAGGAACCATTAATAAGAGACTGTCTCCAATTTCAAACGCTTCGCTGTCGCAGTGCATTAGATTCAAGCAGGAATTTCGATCCTATGTATTGTAGGTTTGGATAATTTGCCGAATATGTACACAACCGTCTGCTGCAGTCTATTGCTGTACAGCTTGTCCTTACCGAGAGTAGGTCAAATGAATTCAACTCTGTGTGTAAATTGCAGGGGCTTAATTTTTGGATGTGAGGTCAAACAGCATCCCAAGAGTCAGGTCGGGTTGGTGAGTAGGAAGGGAGCGTTATGGTCGTGAGAGGATTCATTATTGGGATGCTAGTGAATTCCATCTCGCTATTTAATAGGTTCGGAAATTAAGGTTAGTGCATGTGTTGTTGAGGCTGTACAGATACTCCCAACCTTTGAGTCTTCATTGCAATGATATTCGATAAGAGTAGCCTGTAATGTATGTGGGACCGAAATTAAAAGTTTCGGGTTGAGAGGATATTAGTGTTGGATGGAGGACGAACAGTTTTGCACTGTACTGAACGACTCAGGCTATCAGGCTCGTTGGGATGGAATAGGCTGGAAAGATGGGTTGAGTTCTATTCAATCTCCCTTACTTAGATTAATTAGTTCTTGGCTGCTTCATTTTACGGTTGAGAAGATTGTAGATGAAACAAACCCGGAGTCCCGATTTCTATAATATATCCAGGATCGATCTAGGTAAAGAGGCTCCAAAGAAGAATGTTAGGGGGTCAGTGCAATGGAGTCAGGAATTGGGGACGTAATTGGGGATATGGGCTTTTGCATGCAGAAATTGGAGATATTGTGGCGATGTAATTTGAAATTTTGAAATCCGACGGCAGTTAAAATAAAAAAATAATAATAACGACACAGACGTAGTCTGACGTAGCCGCTTTAGCATTTACATTCCATTCCCCAGTGGACATGGACACGAGGAAGATTATAAAAGTTATCCGTCCTTCCATGTCACGACACACACCTTGATTAAGTAAGAGGTGTCAACTTGAGTGATCTGTGCGATGGCTATACGCGGTAGTTGTAGATTAAAATGACCTGTAGAATTCAACATTTGGAATAACTGGTAGATTGTGACAACTAATTGAGCTTCAGCATACACGAAGTCACCAATAGTACAGAATGGATTTGTATAGACAGTTTCGGTGATACATTGTCAGACCACACTGGCAGTTCATCGAAAGGTTTGAATATTTTGTGAGATGGACGTAACAGCCTATTTTTGAAACTAAAAACGTATAGGATTTTTTGGACGATTTTTTTTCAGACTTTCAGAGCACTCCCGAACTAGGTCGAAATCTGTGGGTGAACAGCAATGGACAAATCTCCGAGCTGTTATGGCATGGTATGCTCGACTTAGACGGATAAAGAGGTACATCAATTTCCCCCTCATCAAGCCCTTGTATTTTTAACAACTTTTTGATATTTTTTAGCCCATGTCATAGCCCTTTTCTTGTGACCCTATAGTGTACACCCCGCCGTATTTACTTACTCAAGACTTGAGAGCATGGAGTGGAGGAATGGCTGATTGGCTAAGTCTCTGAAATTTAAATATCCGTCCCCCCATGTCCGAAAATCTCTCTTAATTTAAAGAGGAATTAGGAAGGATTTGAATTAGTCGGATACTCCTCCGAACGAAAGGGTCTCCTCAAAAGTCCAACCGCACTGAGTACCCTAGTTGATTCCCAAGCATGTAATTTCACGAAGCCAGCTAACTAGATCTTTGAATCTGATGGGAAGGGAATGACGCAATGAAGCATCAGTTTAATTGACTTAAGTAGGAAGAGGAGTCCAGAGGAGTATCAGAAATCAGAGTACTTTAGCCATTTCCTGTTCCGAAAATGCTATTTCCAACACGTCCCTTTCCTACTACTTCAAGCTGGCATGGCCAACGTGATCCCGGGCCAAGAAAGTTGATCAAAAAAATAGAGAAACAATAAAGGACATAAAAAGTTCCTTTATTGCGTATACTGTACTAAATTACTTAAAGAAGTTTCGCCCCGTCGGAGTCCAGTAGGGCCTCCATACTTTTCCATTAATCAAGTTACTCAGCCGTTAATAAATAGTCCTTTCTTCCCGATTTAGAACAAAAGGGTTTTCGGAGATATATATTTCCTTGCAACGGAATTCCGCTTTCCCATCAGAATTACTCATGCCTTGGATTCCAATTCCGTTGGTACAGGCGGAATAGGCGGAATACAGAACTATCGAGCTAGTTATTCATGTTCTCAGTAACTCAAAACAGCCAGGAAAATTATGTCTTGATTTCAGAAGATAGATTGAAACCAAACCTTAGAGTTTCCGTTTCTGGTAGTTAGTAAACTCATTGACCCCTGCCTAGGCCTTTGTACCCAGGGGTCTGAAATACCCAACTGTATGCAGTCCCTTTTAGCATGGGCTATCCTTATTAACAAATCAAAGCGTAGATTCTATAGATTGTGGATTTTACAGATCAACTTCCTTGAACTCTCAAGCCCAAGGGTTAGGCAGCTTAAGGTGAAAAATTCAGAATTGTTTGGCTTCCTCACCATCGTCGCCTTTACCAACTCCGTTTTTTGTCGGTTTTGTGAGTTTTGTCCCGGTGACCCTGATCAGCATTCGAAGTGTTTTTTTGTGGACCTCATGATCCGTTTTTGTAACGACCCTCCTGTGCCCCAGTTTTAAATTTTTGTGAAAACTTCGTCTGCCCCCTCCTGTACCTATATGCTGCTACCTGCCATGCCAAGTTCCAAGTTGTCATGTCATTCCTGTCTAGAGAGCTTCTTCACGAGCAAGCTACAGTCACTTGAAATTGATTCCTAAAATTCCTAGATCTACAAAATGTCAATGAGATGTGAATGTTAGAAAGTGTAGCCTATTACTACGGAGTAGTTTTAGTAAGCGCATCAGATATCAACCGTACCGATATTAAATTAAACCTCGTCCTTTGAGATATGCTTCTGACTCTTTGACTGTTTCCCTTGTAGTTTATAGATGATTGAGATTTTGACTCAGCACCAACCTGCCATCATACCTGATGTACGTCAATGCCAAGTCCAATCTGTTGTGCAGTGGGTTACATACAGATATATTTATACTGACTTCATATACCTGTTAGTGCCGCTACTAATCCCCTCTGATACATTATTGTATGCCTCAGCATTACCTAATAGATGTGCTGTTCAAAAGGTTTAAGGTTGCCGTCCATACTAGTGCTCGCAATTATGCACTACTTCATTCCAATTGCAATTTCCCCCAGAGGAACTACAAATTCCCTTTCATCTTAGCATCAGGAAATGTGCCAATCGGGTCAAGCCCCGATATTCCATCCCTACATACGTTACAACAATGCGAGTAGTGTTTAATGCCTTGCGATTTAATTATGCCTCCCCTGCGGCCTATTTGTTCCTTGTAGAGTGTAACCTGAATGGCCATTAAGTATTAAGACAAAAGTTAGATTCGACGAGCCATGAGACTAATAGCTATGCAAATAGATATGGCTAATTAGCCAAATCCTATCAATCCCCAACCACTTGGAGCACGATTACCGTGTAATAAAATTCATTAGTTCAGCCTCCCCTTTGCTTTAAGTGTCGTTTCTACCATAGGCTACAAACCATGATATTAAACATGTTCCTTCTCCGGTGGGTTATGGTCTCGTCTTCTTATGTAAAACTCTCACCTTGTATACAGCTTCCATATTTACGTTCAACAGGATGCAAATATAGAAATAGTGGGCTTACTGTACTATGTTTATAAATGCTCTGTGACGGTCGTTGTTGATTGTATTGTATGGACAGGAGAGGAAATTTAAGCTATTTGAACTACAGACCCAAAGCTACCGATTTCCTGTATTTTTGGAAGTTTGAGGAGGCAAAAAGATTAAATTCCCAAATACCAAAACATTACAGCGACATGATATCATACATTAACTTCAACAATACTATACAATTCACAAGTACATGCAAAATCAACTGCCTTATTTCTTATGAACTTGAAGCTGTTTGTAATTTTTGCTTTTGCAGGGGCATTAGAGGTTGCTTGATCATTTCCAAGTCAGAGCTTAAAAGCAGGGACAGGAATTAGGAAATATTATCTGAAAAGTGAAAGGAAAAGCATCAAAGGATTTCAGGTAGGGATTAAGACACTCTTGGGTTTCTAGTTGATCCGTTTGAAGTTTGTTTTTGACGGTCCTTCGCCGTGGTGTTGGTGGATGGTGGTGAGTGTTCCTGAGATTCCGAAAGTCATCCCAAATCCAGCCATTCTCAATCTTTCAATAAGTGAACTCCTGAAATCAGTAAACTTTTAAAGATGGAGTGTACCGGAGATATAAAGTTGGTCGAAGAGTTGAAAAGTCAAAAGGCCGAAGGGATTCGTCGACCTCAAGGAAAGTCAGACTGTCCAACTTTTACCCTCGGCTGAACAAATGTACGAGGAAAAGTTGGACAGGCATTCCTTCCCATCCATTAAAATCCTTTCTCTCCTGTTTTTGCACACACAACTCCGATTCATTTTCAACTCTACCCCCACTAACCGCCGTCCCCATCCGCATTTACAAATTGACCTATATCCAGCTTTCTCATTCCAGCCCGTCTACCCGCTACTTCTTGTATATTAATCTTCTGATATCTCCAGGGAGCACTTTATCAGCTTATACTGTTGACTGTGCAGCGGAAGCAGAACAACAGCCTGTACCTTCAGCCTCTTCAGAACAACCTTTCCTAGATCTGTACAAATATGGTACATGCACAACAAAAGTATCAATCTCAAGAGGACTCAGATATGAAAAGGGGTCTCAGACATCGGTGGGGGTCGGAACTAATATTCCATTCGTGGAAGTTGGAAGGGAGCTAACGTATACAGTTCAATAGTTCAACATTCAACACGTGCACAATATCTATGAATATTATATTATCTACTTCATATTTCCTACATTCGCTTCGTACTTCTAGGATGGCGTAGGAGGATTCCTTCATTAAATCCGAAATTGTGGGAATGGAGTTGACTATGTTGACTTTGGATGCATACCCTTGGGTACTATTTCATCTCCCATTTTTTCCTCGTCCCTTCATCCCTTGTCATCCATTTCTTTCACGTCAAGAAGTAAAATCAATAAATGAGTGTCACCCTTCACGGTCCCCTTACCAGGACGAGGACGAGTAACCTTGTCACCCTCCTCGGTATGGATGAATATATATTTGGCTGTGGATCTGTAGTAGTTTGATTTCACCAGACTCTTATGCATGACATTTCATAAGATATATGCACCTACCCTTTGGAATTATATGTTAATATTATAGGACTACCCGTTCTGCTGCTCTGACTTTTCCACTTCATTGGCCGTCCTATGGCAATGGCATGAAAACAGTGAAATGTACCTTCAAAGATGGGTAGTAAAGTCAAGTCACCAAGAAATACCCGGGTGAAGAATGGCTGTTTTTCTACACTCCGGAATTCCAACATTTTCTTCTCCTTCCTACACACACAAACTAAGTTAACTTCAGGCATTATTCAAGGTTCAACATTCATCCACGAGTCTAGATGATTGGTCGTGTGTAGTAGTTAAGACAAACTAGACTTGAATAGAAACTAGTCGACTGAGACGACATTGTGTAGGATTCATAAAGTTAAGGTTATCAGAATGTACTGGAGTAAAAATGTTGTTAAATCAAGACTGACAGAAAATCATATCATCCTAAAAATGCACGTAAAGACTTGGACCCTAACTGCTCGACATTTCGGAACGGTGTCAAATTTGTAGGGCAGAAGTTCATAATTTCAGAGTAGGTAGTTTACATTTGCGTATAAAGGTTAGTACTGAATGGAGGGTTGCACACTGTCAACGGTTATGATAGGGCCAGTCTACTACAGGAAGACGTGGAAGGAAGTTGGCTCCAACCGAATCGATAATTATATTACTTGGACCAGTTTGTTTTCGTCACGGACAGTCTGATGATTTTGGTGAGTTTGTTTAGTCCTGTTGGTCTACAAGCCATTTTCCAGCAACTCTCTTTGCTTGAATTCAATTGGATTTCGGATGAGTTTTTCCTCTCATCTTGCATCATCTTTTGAGTATGAAGCCTTGGAAAAGAGTCTCAGATCGAGTCTCTTGACAAATGACTTCCAATTTACTCATCCCACTGCCTTTCTCCTCTTGATGTATGATGATGACCTGCTTTCTCATCTTAATTGTTTACTGTCCCTCCAAATTGTCAATTCCAATCGATGTCCATGTCCTTCTCTTTGTCTTTTCAGAGGGGTAATAGAAAGTGATAGGAAGATGAGGCTAAGAACCTTAATAAGGCTGAGGGAAATCTCGACAGTCCAGTCACGGTCATACAGCTCCATGTTTACGTACTTACTTTTAGTTCCCTACTCAAACTTATTGACTCATCAAAACAAATGGGATTTTAGCAGACGCATTGCATTCCTCTACTGTGTATAGTACAGCCTCAAACATTGTTATAGGAAATCATTCCAATCGCTTTTGGCTTCAAAATGCATAATTTGTGTGTACTACGAAGCTTTTTGTGTGCTACTAAAGCTAGTATTCTTGTGAACTTTTCCTCCACCCTCATTTCCTAGTTTCATGCAAAATATCATACTTTCTGAACTCAAAATGCTGACACAGACCCGCCTGACAGGGACATGAAACCTGTTGGAATAATGCATGCAGAAATATTTAAATAAGGACCTTTTGCCAAGAATAAGTATACAGAACACACAACAAGGAATTTAAGATATTCTGAATTTCAAGTCAATTTCACACTCCACAAGCTTTACATACATGTCCACATTGTCTACAAAACTACTACAGGCTGGTTAAATTAATTTCCTTGGAGGTGGTGTAATTAATAAATGTGGTTCTCTCTAACATCCTCAAACATCTTATGAGATATTCGTCAATCAAGTCTTGTCAATGTATGAATTGGAATTTAACGTATGTCTGCCACAAATTGGATGTACCGACCGCCGCGCCCGGCTTGCATTTGAATTCCGCACCTAGTATCGAGAAATTCTAAATTGTCTATACGTAATGAAGGATAAGTGTTGTTGCTACAGTAGAGAGTAACTGTATGTTATCCGTCCGCTTGATACTCAAGGCCCTTACATCCGACTGTCTGGATATTGTTCCTCCGTTTCTTACGGCTAGCATTTCTACGGTAAACCTTAGACCAAAAGCTGAAATGAAATGGAAATCCAGTGAATTGGAATGTCCTGCACTTTGTACAGGACTTAGAACCATAGAATGCCAGAATGTCATTGTTGAAATGTTGCGTGTTGCCACTGACTGCTCCCTGATAATTACATGGTTTGATTGAAACTGTCTTTGTTCATTGTCTTGTGGCTTTGTGTAAGGAACCAAATACTAGAAACTGTATTGCATTCCATCGTCTCCTTCATTCAATGTAAACTCTGCATCTCATCTACGGTGTAGTTCATAGCCAGAAGCTCGTGACGGTTACGTTGTACCGTAAGTAAAGGCGTAGTTCAAAACAAGTGGCTCAGTCAGAAGGTTTCAGGTCTAAAACGCTGTTCCCTTCGTCTTATTGTCATCGATGTTACAATTAGTCCATGTCATCGTCGTACCTCTGACCTTTCCTGGGCTATCTATGAACTCTCATTGCTATAGTCGTCATCCTTCGTCTGTCTATATCTGTATGTACATCTTGAAGTCTTGATGCACTATGAAGAAGTCAATATCAAACCGAAGCGTTTACAACTCACTACTCCCTACTTTATTGTGCCTACTCGTCCTTACGTCTTTATATATGACCTGTCTGTCTGTAATCTTTATTTTGATGTAAGCAACCAACGGGTAATTCTGTCTTATAATTGTCACGTACTGTCTCCTATGCAGATAAAGCACTGCAAGGAAGTTGGAGAAGCTTTGGGGGAAACGTTCCAAGCTAACTGTTACGACATGAAAATCAGGCTTCTCATGAAGTTCCTTCAGAGTTGGCTGGAAGAAGTCAAGACGGAACACTAAGACTTGGAAATGGTTGCCGGAAGTTTCTCTAACGATTTAATATGTGTATAGTGATATGAATAGGAAGTGTATGGTGTTTGTATACTGTTCATGGTTGATGTATTACTGTATTATGTGTCGTTGGGAATAAACGTCCCCGATTATTATTATCCGGTCAAGTTGGATGGGGAATTAATAAATTGACTGATTTCCTAACCAGGTCAAAAAGCAATCAACGTTGGATGAAGTTAAGAACCACCGTACAATTATCCGGCGCCATTCAGACGATTCAGAAGAAAGCACCGTTGAAACGCGAGGACTCTTTCCTCAAGAGATTCTCGACACGACAAATACCAGAAGCTCAGGTAATTGCATTTACTCTTGTCTGGCCTCTTTATATTCAGACTGGGACCTCTGACTTTTGACCAATATTCTCACACTTTTGTCATTCGTGTTAAATCTTGAATGGTTAAGTGCAGAAAAGACAGACATCATGGGTTGATGGATCTTCCATTCGAAATTCAATTAAAACTGCACGCACATAGTTGTGGTCTGCACTACTCTATACATTTGTAGCAGAAAACAGGACACATTTTAGGTTCCCTTTTCTACCAAGTTTGGCCATACGGGAATAAATTTGTTTTGTCTTCAGTACACATGAAGCTAGAGAATAAATCTACTACGAATATTATTCATACAAAGAAAATGAAGTTGGAAAAGAATCCTTTGGATCCCGACATTCTGAATAATATGGTTTTGTAAGTAAGTGAGGAAGTGTCATCTGGTCGAATGATGAGACTAGAAGAAAGGAATTGAAAAGAGTCTGGATTATTCAATAAGAAGAAGATGACAGGATTCATAGGATGGAGGGGGCTCCAAAACCATTCCGCTTTGGCAATAAACTTTCCATTCCCCAGTCGTAATATCGCTTCTCAATCTTCCAGAATAAAAAGTACATACTGCCAACGAATTCCATTTCCCCCTATACCTCTGGTTCTAAATCTCCTTCGTACCGTCAGTTGGATCGTCGGCTTCAACGATTGATGTTTGTGATTGTGAAAATTCGGATTGAGAATTCTGATTGAGAGATTTGAAGAATAAAATCAAGGACTAGGTTGGATGCTTATCTCCAATTTTCCGTCTGATTCAATCAGTTTCACAAGAGGTTGGAGCTCGGCTTCTAGGGCTCTCTCTCCTCCAAGAGTGTAGGAAAGTTCTAGGAATGTGCCGACAAGTGCCTAAAGGCTTTCTCAGCTTCCTCAAAGCACAAAGGAGATCCTTGAGACACCTTCAGTCACACAATACTCACCTACATTTATACATAAGTAACTTTCCCACGACCATTTCCCAACGGTCTCTTCTAAGAGAGGATTTATTTAGTCCCATCTCCATCTCCTTCATCCACGACCTAGCCGGAAGTAAATGTGGAAGGGAGATTTTAGACGAATCTACTCCAACATAATTCCCACATCATTAATTAGCAGAATTAACCACACCTCCCACTTCCCTGGGATATTCAATGAAGTGTGCCAGGACTTTCTGCAGCGGTTTGACGACCGGGGAAGTCTCCACATTCTTTTGCAAACATCAAAAGAACTTTCATTAATATTTTTACTCATGAAAAAGAATGAAGAGACAGGGTTGCCTCGAGTGTAGAATGTCGTTTTAGGTCCTAAGACTCCACAAAGTTGGAGGTTGAGCCGAAATCCTCTATAATCCAAAGTCATACACGGCTACCCATCTACTCGTATACGTATGTGTCGAATCCATAGACATCATCTGTACCCAATATGTCTGCATTGTGTGCACAAGCCTTCCTTCTTCGTCACTTACGGAGAAAAGATATTGTAATCCATCTAGTTGGTACAAGTAATAAAGATAAGCAAAGGCCTTCTTCTTCCCAGACTTCTAGAAATCTGGGCTGATTCCCATACACTGCCATAGTCCAAAGGAAATGAACAAGCTATATATGTACAGCTCTCATTACACCTTTGATCCAGATACGTATCCATCCAGCCATGAAATACGGTCATAGTGGATGTAATGTAATACATGTACATTAGCCATAGTTAGTTGCTGGAGAATCTCCAGAAGATTCTTGGAATGTTCCATAGGTCCCCAGGTAAAGTGGATAGGAAAGTGTGATAAGTCCGAGGGCTGTTCCATGAGAAACAGGCTTCCTCTCCTTGGATCCTGCTGGAGTTCCCTAACTTCAATACGAAAGTGGGGAAAAGTTTTGCAAGAATAAAAGGGAGAAGGAAAAAAGTTGCGGAAATCGTCACTTTTCTCATCCAACCCTGAGAAATGGAGAATCAGCCAATCCGATCATCTTCTATTCTGTCCTTGTAATAAAAACACTAAACCACTAAAAGAAAAAGACCTCTGGTCCAATATAGCTTCGGCCTTCGGTATTCTATGGATTCATGATGGATGGACATTCATGGAGTTGGATTTGGCTACTTTCTCCAGAAATCCTCATCATCAGACTGGGATGGTGGAGAGGGTTAAAAGTATTTATTTATGTCGGCAACTCCTTTTCTCCATTCCTGATTCATCCACCTCTTAGTTTCCTCTCTCTGTTCCTATAAGAACATGTTCCTAACGGTACTTGTGTGTAACGGAATCAGAACTGGGAGTGGAAGGGTTCCATACCATAGGGTTACTGCCATCTCTCACAAACTCTCAAGCCCATTCAAGGCAAAATGGATGGATTTCTAAGGTAAATTGAGGAAGTGTTGTAATCGAGGAATGAATTCATTTCCGACCTTTTCCTTTTCTATGTCTTTCAGACTCGTCTGGGGATAAGATAAGATGAATCAACACTGTTTCATATTCAAGACAAGCACACATTTTACTTACCTACCTTTTTAATGCGGGATAGATTGTTTAATTCCCAGCAAGTTACTTCACAGAAAACGGACTGGATCTGACCACCATCTGACAATCCATATCTGATTTCAGGATCAATTCTAACCTGTGTGGAGTAAATTAGTAATTCTAAATTGGAACCGTCATCCACTCGCTCAGTATATGATTCTACATAGACTGAAAGAATTGTACTGTCTTGGAATATGAGAAAGGAATTAAGTCTGAACTACGGCAGGGTTTCTGACTTCTGTCACAATTAAGGACTCCGCCTGCAGCAGGCTTAAGTGTACTTAAATTCCTCAACCTACAACTTTTAAAGCCCATTGAACATCCTACAACTTCCATGCAGCTACCTCGAAGATCCTTAACATTTAAGCGTGTCTCCATACTCCAAAGCCCATTAGCATACTGGATCCATACTTCTAGATGCATGTGGATGGAGGTAGTAGGGATGGTGGAAAGCCTATTCCGGCCTTGTAGTCTACCGCTGAGGAGTTGTAAAAGGAGATAGGGAAAGTAGGACAGAGGTAGAAGCGGATTGGAATACGAAATCAGACAACATCCGATTAAGGATATTTAAAAGAGTAAGGAGGAAGCAGAATTTACATAATTCTAGGCACATGAAGAAATCTCCAGCTAAGCCATTCGTATGGCAGCCTATTCTTCAGAGCACCCTGTGTAGTTTAACGTACCACCACCAAAGTACATACTGACTTACCGCACCATGCAACAACCAAGTTGGTCTTAGTAAAACCGCACTCAACTTTTGACTTTGTTGTAGAAAGCAGTTGGTATCGGGAGTACTAAATGCATTTTTTACTTCACAATTCACAACAAAATTACTCACAGTTAAATTGCCAAAGTAGTTAAACAGCCGAGAGGGATATCTTAACAGGATTCATATTTTAAGACAATTAGTTCCAACTGAAGTATCATATATTCATATAATTTAGTGAGGACACCCTCTCAAGTATCTTTCATGCAGACAGCCAAAAGTGACTTAACTTTGTTTACAGGGACGTATTCAGGGCTGCTGTTTTCCAATTAGATGACGTGTGTCCTATTTCTTCTGATAGAAATGAAGTGGCCGGAGCACGTCTTCAGGTTAGGACCGAGTACGAAGACATTGTTCAGATGTTCAGATGGATGGATTTCTGCTTAGAGGCAGAAAATGCATTTATATCGGCCTACTTTCACACTTCCAACTCCCCCGAACTTGAAGAACCTAACAAGTACAGATTCTGTATTCCCCATAGGCAATAGGATGGAGAAAGTATGGAGGAGGGAAAGGTAGAAAAAGCCCCATCCATCTATTTGTGTTGCTCATAAATCGGGTGAATAGGTTTCATAAGTGATTTCATTACAGGACTCAATGTGCCTGTATACAGATTTCCACGTATACCGAAAACCCTCTGCATCCTATTCAATTCGATAGTGCTGAGAGGAGGCAGGATTGAATTCCATATTTCCAACATCCCTACAAGTCCAGAGTTTAAAGAAATGAATAAGTCTTCCCACTTCACCTATTATCCTACCTACCTACCTCTGGGCTGATGGACATGAATTACTTCCGGCCTCGGATGGCGTTGGTGGCTTCCTATTTAAATCCATGAAGACAGAGATTCCTTTCAGGGAGTCTGAAGGGTATATGACGAGCGGAAGGTGGATAGGAAATCTCTTGAACTTCGTCAAGGAGAGAATTGGATGGATGGATAGCTTAGTTAGCAGTTAGGCCTGTTAGGCTACGAACTACGATGGAGAGAGTCAAAGTTGGCTGCAGGGCCAATACCTATCCAATGTTCCTAGTAAATCAAATGGATTTTTACTTAAGCCGCCTTTCATCATTCATGAGTTCATGACAGACGAGTTTAGAAAAGGACGTCTCAGATTACATACCGTTTCAAACAGCAAAGGAATTAGTTAGCGACTTTTCCCCAACCATCCTGACCTTTTTTCCCTTTCCTCTTCCCTATCGGCTTTCCTGACAGCCTTCATAGAAGGTTTCTCTAGGCATCGGCTCAAATTATTTCCAACTCCTTCGTACGCACAAGTCTCGGAAGCTGGTATAAATAAATTACAGGGTTACGCGATGGAGTACTACTTCCTTACCTACTGCTAGGAAATTAAACATTTATTCCCAGCAAGTTGACCATCTGTATTCCCAAGCAGTCACAAAGTTTAACAATTAATTCTTATCTGAATTATTCATCAACAATTATACATAAAAGGGATTTCAATATTGAAGCCTGTACGCAATTAGCAGACTTGGCATTGATGACGCAGACGGATCCATTAAGATTAACAGTTATGCACAATTTATTAGAAAAACTTTGGAAACTGAGGAGGATGAGCTTGTACATATTTAAACAATCTGAAGAATTAGAGAGGGGCTAGGGCATTTAGAAATTATGTTCACTTTCACTCCATGCCACTTTAGGAATTAAGATGGACTAAGCAGCTTATCCGGGAACTAATCTATCCTCATGTACAACTTGAACGAAGGAAGAGAGGTTGTTGTAATCCGAGAGGAGAACTTGTCAGTTTCATCTTTTAATTTCAAAAGGCTTCAGTCTCACCCCGTCAGTAAGCCCCCTCGGGAAATGTGTTATTGCAACAACGAGGACATTTAAAAAATACATCCGTCCAGAAAATCTCAGGCTGAGATTTAAACAAAAAGATTATGCCGTAACCCCGTGACTTCGTAGTATTCCTTGAAAATTGCGTTCTAAGCCTCATCTGGTTAGTGGTAATAGTGGTAACAACATTTCAGCCTCCTTTCCAATAATTTCAATGTACATGTTCCTTGTAGAAAAGTCCTCTTTAATATCATTGAGTGGGTTTCCAAGTCGGGACTTCCATTTACAATCTCCCTTGTCTTGAAGCGTGATGGGATGGGAATGCCAGAACAGGGTTTCGGGGAAAGTAGGTTGCCCAGAGAAATCTAAACATACACAAGAGAGGATTTCGTTGCTGAAACAATGAAGTCTCTTCTACGTCTTCAGCATTCTTACCTAACACTACCTACAAAGCCTCGGATTTAGTATTGTACTCATAGAAAATGAATTCTTCAGAGTCGGCCCACCGTCAACTCCGACTGAGGAGTTCTGCTGTAAGGAGGCAAGAATAGGAGGACAGAAGTGTACCATTGAGATAAGCCAAGAGGGAGGAGGGCTTTGGAATTCGGGGGAATCGGGAAGGAAGCTGTCTGTCCTTATTCCTCCGGTGGTGAAACTGGAATACAAAATATCTCTTCAAAGCCGTCTTCAATGGCACTTATCCATACGAGCTCGTATGTACAAAACAATAGAGGTTATCCAACTCCTACAAACCTCCTACACAAACAGAAATGAAGCCCAGGCCTTTTGTAAAATGACAAGAGGGTAAAGTCCACCGGATTGTGTCCTCAATTTCCCTACCTTCCCCTCTGGATGTTGAGCTGAATTGGAATTTGTATCTGAATTTGAATACTTGGGAGCCTCGTGTAACATGTAACTCTAAAGCCTACTAAACTCACCTTTGTTTGGAGTACAGATATGGGACTCATCTTCTTTCCAAGAGGGGAAAGAAGATTTGGGACTGTGAAGCGTATGTAGGTAGATGACGGAAATAGGATGTGAAGAGTAGAATCCTGCATTAATTTCCATTAAAAAGGAGAGGAAGAGACAAGACTTCATTTGGCCTGATTTCCTGGTATCGATTTAGTTCCACGTATGGCCTAGTTGGGTCTACAATGTACAAAGCTCAAGAAGGGACTTGAAACGGGATTCTTTTGCCAACCGAATTGGTGGAATTACAGAAGGAAAACCTCTGTACTGCCTGGTGTGTTATGTCGGCATACATGGGTGTTTACTTATACACATATCTATTGTAGCCTAAGACATCTATTAAATTCATTAAAGTCTTCGGAAGACAGAGTGGCCCATTTACTCAAGTTAAGTCAACTTAAGTTCATCTAGAGATAGGGAAAGTCAAACCGAGGCTGACAGGGAAAGATGTGACATTTTGGTACGTGCCATTGGGCTGGTAATTTCACTTTCTCCGTCGGTGCATTCCAGCCACCACTGACTACTGAATCCTCTGTCTGGGTATTCCAGTATCTCCAGCATCGCCAGCCACCCCAATCTCGATGGACGGAATGGGCACATGGGTATAGTCAGATGTGTAGTAACTGTAGTGTACACATGTCTTGTGTGGCCTCGGTACTTATGTGGTAACTTCATGCGAATACTGGAAGGATTGCCTAATAAGACAGAAGGGCTTGTCATTCCGTTGATGCAATGGAAAAGCAATATGTTTTTCTCTTACTTGGAATTCAACTTACAGGACTGGGAGATAAAGTAGAAAAAACATAAGCATAAGAAACATAAACATTCTCATGCAGGGCTACAAGTCTCGTCTTCTTCAGCTCAAGTTGAATCATTAGAAGTTGGAATCGGTCTCTGCATTAATGTCTTTCCCAAGAGTGTGACAGTTACATATTTCTCTACTCTTACTCCACTTGTATAGACAGTCAGCGATGGAAGGGCATTCGGAATGTAAATACGAAAAGAGATCCTGTCGGCATACTCCCACCTCCCAAAGTCAATTAATAATTGAAAAATGCGGAACGTAGACAATCAAGATACAATAAGCGATGACGGATCGATCGTTAACTTGCACAGACTTCCCGTAGTCCGCGCACGTACTTGAGCCCTCATAGACAATGAGGTTGGATAGTCAATACCGTGAACAGAATAGTTCCAGTACAAAGACTTCAAGTCCTAAGGGGATCATTTCCAATGTTGACATCTGTTCAGATGACATACAAACCGCGTGTTCAAATTGATGCCCTCCACAGATTAATTTGTGAGAACTTTAACCCCCAACAGTTGTGACATATAGATCATCTTAATAGCATATTATGGAACCTAGGTAGGAACTACCTGCATGCAATAACTGAAAGCACCATTCTTTGTGGCCAGGTATTTTTTTCCTAGAAAAAGTTTACAAAGTTGACAGACTTTTTTCCCAAGAATTCCATTCACCATATGCCCTAGTCTTTAACAACATTGTTTTACAACACGTTGCTTTCACTCCAAAATATCATGTCTAAGCCGAAAGGAGGTCAGGCTGTTGCCTCGTGAAACGTACATAGTTGGCACTTAACATTCTTGTACCTAAATCAAGAAGGGGCGTTTATGTTTCTACGGACCGAATTCGTTCATGTTTATTCATTTAATTATATTACAAGTATCCTTAAGAAATGTGGTTTTTATTGGACAAAACGCAAGACCCTCTTGACATTTTGGTTAGGTGCTGGTTTTAATTTTGAATGAGGTTGTATTTAAGTGCTGTCTGTATACTTGTCTGTTCCAGGAGACGTTTGAACTAGGAGATGAAGATGGAACCGGAGCTGGAGGGAACGATTGGTCCCGTAAAGGACGAAAAAAACGCCGAAGCCTTCCACGAAGTGTAGTGAACCCTGATGGGAATTTTTATTTCTATTGGTTAATGCTACTAACTTTCTGTGTTCTTTACAACCTCTGGACACTGATCGTCCGACAGAGTTTTCCAGAGCTCCAAGTAAGTCCATCACGAGGCTTTCCTACAATATAATCTTCTTCTGCCTAATTACCTGAACACAAGGTTCCACCTTGTAATCCCCAGACGGTTACTGCACGTTGCCACTAACCTCTCCCATATTCTACCAGGATAAACTGCTCGTCTCAAAGGAGACGATGTGAAGACGGGGATTATGAATTAAATATTATGGGAAGAGGGAAGTGGTATTGGCAGGAGTGTAGAAAATATGGTTTAGAAGGTGGAATCTGGGAATAAAGTGAAGGAGTCAGAAGTGGTTTGGTCATGGTGAGTCGTTTTGTGGATAATAAATGGAACGGAGGTCTCGAAGGATGTGGGAATGGTGATTGAGAGCTAAATTTTTAAACACAATGGCCTTACTTGAGGGAAGGATCTAATTTCAGTCAAGAGCTTTCTCCCTTATCCAATAAAACCCATCCTTTCATCAAACTCCAGCTTCAGATTTATTTCATCGTCAAGAATGGAGGGGGTATTTTCTAACCAAAGTCTCAGTCCAACATCCTTACCAAACAAAACACAACGCAGCTTCCTCAACTTTCCCTTCCAAATCATTTCGTGGGGGGGTATTTATATTTTCCAGCTTTATGAAGGAATTCCTAATCTCTCCTACTCTTTTACAGGCACAAGCTCGACTGTTTTGGATCCTGGCAGATGCATTTAGTGACCTGGTCTTCCTGCTTGATATCGCCGTCCAGTTCCGTACCGGCTATTTAGAGCAAGGACTTATGGTGTGGCAGACTAAAAAATTGGCTAAGCACTACATCGGCTCCAAGCCTTTCTACCTAGATCTCTGCTCTCTAGTTCCTACAGATCTTTTTCAATTGTACTTTGGTATCAACCCCATGTTTAGGTGAGTCACTTCTTTCACTTACGCATCACTTCACATCAATATTCCAGGATTCCAGAAATTAGGCTGATAAGGCTCATCCTGTGTACCTCAAGCTTCTGTAGTGGATGTGATGGTGGGAAAGGTGCGGTGCAAAGCCCAGTGTGTTGAAGTATTTTCAGATGTTTTCCAAATCCCTATTATTCTTCCAAATAAAATCTTGCAATATACGAATATGACATCCTCATCCCTGAAATCTGGCATTATTTGGACTCTTTAACTAATCTATGAATTTAGAGTGATAATGAGTTGGTAGTTTTTTTATGATTAATTTTTAATTGAAGATAGCTTAACCTTTATGTTAATTATGTATCACATGTGGGAGACCAGACTAATTTTGTTTGAACAGTTGAATGACACAAAAAATAAAGGGAATACAATACAATTCCAATCCTTGCTAAAGGAGTTCCACATCCGATATTACAACATGTTGTTATCCGAATCAAATTATCTGGATTTAAGCTCCTGGTTTTATTAATATTAAAAATCCAATCCTGAATTTCTGTCTCCCTATAATATTAATACTTGTCCCTGTAACTCCAACCGACAGACATAATTCAAAGTTTATTGATCACGGCACTAACAACTTCCGAGGAGCTGAGGATATTTATTCGTACTGGAGTCCAGTAATAAAAAACAGACTTCCGGGAGCCATATTGACATGAAATAATTCAAGTCACTTTCTCAACTTTTTTTATCCCTCTTTTAAATGGGAGAAGAAAGGAGAGCTAAAAATATTCCAACTCCACACTAAGCTTCAAATGTTTTGTTCAAAATCACTTCTAAATGAACTCAAGGGGTTGGCAAAGAACATACCAGTGCCCTCCTGACCGACTATGTAGTCTTCATACCAGTGCCCCCCTGAAGGAGGCTAGGAACCTATTTAGCTTTTGATACTTTGCCAAGATTTGGTAGAACGGTTTGAACATGTTTTTATTTTAGATTTTTATATTCCCATCCCGTTTTGTAATAATGTGTAATTTCCCATTGAATGGTTACGAGGGTTTACAAGTTACTCATTTTTATGGGATTGTTGAAGAGAGACATCATGTTGGGATCATTAAACAAGGAAGAATTTCATAAATCATCGTTATGGGTCGTAAAAATCCGGAAATATCCAGATTCTTTGTCTTCTTAACGGTCACTCGCCCTTCCAGATGTTTAGACATTTACAAGGTACAAGAAGATGTTTCCAACCTACTTTCCCCACCTACTTTCACCTCTACAGTACTATACGCTCACAACTCTCACTCCACAACAGAAATCCCTTTTCAATAATCTCTGCTGCCAATTGAGTCAGGTCAGGTCACCTCTGGAAAAGTCGGCTAATGAAGTTCCCATCAGTTGTAACTATCTTGATAAGGGTTTAGATGAAAAATGTCTACAGGACATCTACATACTTATTGTTTGGAGTTTAAGGCGGTATGGAACTCCTAGAGGGTCCAATCCAATTTCTCATGTAAAATGAAAAGGCTCACTTTTCAAACTCAAATGTCATGAACTTTCACTTATTTTTATTCTTTAATGTTTCACTTGAAATGTCACCAAAGAAATGTAATCAATCCTGTGTACAATACGACAGGTGTTTCTTGAAGTTGAAGAGTTCATTTGGTCTGGAAGTTAGAGTATTTGAAGACCACACTCATAAATACTCTTTTCCAGCTCATGTTTGTTGTACCCATATCAAACTGTGAGTACAAGGTAATGAGACAAGCACAAATGAAGTTAGAGTTAGGTAATACATAATATGTACTAGTTTTAAATTAAGCATATTGGACATTATATGCAGAAGATCTGTAACGGGCTTTCACCCATTTGACCCGACATGAGATGAGCATACATAATTAAGACAATATAATGCGATAATAGCTGAAGGTAAGAGCAAAGGTTTGTTACGTCAATACAGTTCCTTGTGCAATTGCCATTTTTGAAATGTCTAAAATCAACACTACCCCAGAATAGCTTCTAACTGTAGACTAGAAAGACGAATACTTTAGTAATCCCAGCTAGTGAATTGTATTCAAAGGTTTGATGCAAAACCAGAAGACTTGTTACAGTAAATGTCCGTTACATTTAGGGGACACTCTATACCGGGGGCGATGTATTAAATAAATAGACCGATTCTCACAAGTCCAAACAAAGCTAATTAAAATATTCCAGTTTCAACTCCCTCTGAAATCAAGTACACACTTCCACCTCTTTCTTCAACCTTTTGGAAATAGATCATCTTTTCTACATTCTTGAATGAGTTACTTACTTCACCCAATCCCTTCCTATTTCTATTATCCTCCTGTGTATGAACTTGTATTGTTTCCATACTTTTTGGGCCATTTATTTTCGGGGGGCATTGTTTAACTTTAAGGGTCCCTTATACATATCAAATTCTACGGTAGCTGTATTTCCCTGCCTGCCTAGTGAGCCGACTACAGACATTCGTGTAGGAAAGTTGGAGTTTCTTAACGATAAATTTACCTCGTTTGATGAAGACGATGCGTGTTCTATCTATCATGAATTTCATGAAGAACTAAAATTCTAAAAGCCGAAACTTTTTCATCCATGTCATATACTTACCTACGTGTAAGTAGTTCCAGATATAGTTTCTCCGTCTCTGGATTTTGGCATCTCTTGCAGAATCCCGTATCGGGTCCGCCATTTCTATTTCTTCCTTTGTTCTTTCCAATGTCTTCTTTGAGGCTCCAGAGAACCCGACTCCATTTCTTAGGCCTGGTAGGTAACCAGAAACTCTCGTCTTGTCCTCCTTCCTATGACTTTCTTTCTATAACATAACTTTGACTTCCAATGCCGGCTAGAAAAACTTGCTTGTCATTTTCTGCAAACAGGGAAAGTTGGAATGCTTCAATCTTTCCACGCTTGTTGATACGATTCAACCAAACTCACCCTACCAGCCGAGAAATGTTATTGGAGAAAGTCTAGGGTCGACATACGTACATACGTAGGTATATGTGATACCTCTTCTTATACGGAACATATATCCCATTATTAACCAGATCATGATTCCACTGCTAAAAGGATGGGATGCAAAAAAAGAGGAAAAGTTGGAGCTGTACATTCACGTGGAGGAAGGAATGTTATGGGATGGGATGATATACGATGACGATGCAGGGATAAATAATACTCGATACCGTTGCTCCTTGATTTACTTCCCCCCCCTGCCAACCCCATCGATTTACGTATCTACGCTAATACATATCCTGTACATCTTGATGTTCTGTACATATTTCATAAATACGATACCGGTATACATTATGAGGATATTAAAGTGGGAAGAGTTCGTACAAGTCGTTTTGATGAATGTTCCCCTTTTTATTAAGTTCTGGTCGGGATTAAAGCAAGAAATGTTTGTTTGATTTCAGGTTTCCGCGTTTCCTAAAAATCTACCGGATATACAATTACTACTACATGGTAGAATCTCGAACCGTTTATCCGAACGTTTGGCGTGTTGTGAATCTAATTCACATCCTTCTGCTTCTGGCGCACTGGTTTGGCTGCTTTTATTATTTGATTTCGGAGGCCGAGAAATTCGAAGGCCATTGGGGCTATCCTCACCCTGAAAAATATCCTGACTTTGCCCCCCTTACGAGAAAGTACTTGGGGTCGCTCTACTGGTCAACCCTTACCTTGACAACTATTGGTGATCTACCGCCTCCTCATTCTAACTGGCAGTAAGTAACTTTCAAGCATTCGAGTGTAAATGATTATGACATTTTTTGTTCTTTTTAAATTATGATTTCAATACCGCTCAGCCCTTCTACACCCAAATATGTACGGATTTAATGAAAAACGGTTTCTGGTGCCCGTCCTTCTTCGACTCTGAGTTTGTAGAGCGTCTACTTCTGCCGCATCTGCCTCGCTCCAGTATTTATTCACAATATCTACTTCGTGTGTCCCTTAAACGGGTGATGTTAATGTGATCGGAATTACTCCTTTTGGCAGATGCATAAACCCACAAGCTGTTTTTTTAGTAAATTTCACATCACCGAATGCAACGTGCAGAGGAAGAGACAACCAGCGTTTTTTGGGCTGCATTCTCAGACCGAATTCGAATTTTGCATAGAGAATGTGATAGAAGAAAGTTGTTCCGTAACTAGAAACCAAGACGAACTCCGGTATAACTTGGCCTTTCCGTTGTAGTGAGCCGAAAGGAAGAAAAACAAACGCCACATGATATCAGAAGTGGGAAGGGTGTAGGAGGATGCCAGGAGTTTTTCTGATGAGGATCAAGCTCCCGTATGAGAGAAAGTATTTCTGGAATGGGCTATCCATATTCTACGTGAATGTAGACGGACAGCCGTAGTAAATCGCTTTACTAGATGTCTGACCTTTGAAACTGACTCCTCTCAAAATAAGGCTCATATTATGGATTGGATGAAATAGGACTACTGACTTCCTCAACATCGACTAGCTGAGTAAATAGAATCCAGCCTCATAATTTTCTTAAGAAGCATGGCCCGTTTTGATGGAGACTAAATAATTTCAAAATGTCTGAAGTGAAATTGACATGAGGAGAATATGGGAAGGCAAGTGCTACGTAGTTTATGAATAGCTCGGAAAGGGATGGCAAATCGGCTGACGGTGGGAGACGAAGATGAAAAGCGGAGAGTTGAGGGCATAAAAGATTAAATGAGGTGTAAGGGAATCTGGGAGATATTTTAGTAATCATTACCAGGTGTCACGAAGGCTCTTTCTCACTAACATTACACTGCCACCACCACCATACTTATAGTTCACTACCATTTGGACCTATACATTTCATGTCATTAATGCCCCTCCTAGCATTTAATAAAAAACCACACAACTTTCCCCCAATCACCCTGCAGTTGTGGCACTCTTTTCCTCTAACTCCTATCTCCCATTCTGGCTGTACTTACAAATAGGCTTGACCCCATTAACTTTCTTCTTGGAGCAAAAAACACATCATTATAGAGCTTTAGAATTTACGTCTCAGATGTACGGGAGACCTTTCTGCTCCCATACCTCTTTTATACTCCAGGAATAATACCCTCAATTATCCCCTCTGAAAGTGTTTTTATTGTGTCAAGACTATCATTGAAGTTCTTCAAGTACAAAAGTCTGTCTCATCTTCTTCAACCCGAGTTTGGACTCTGAGATCCTTATGAGAGTCTTCAATCACAAATGAAATGGAGGAATGGGCAACAATCCGTAGTAGCTCAACCAGAAAAGGAGGCAAGGCCCCTATCAAATAATAATTGTGATAATTCCAAGGATCACAAATTCATATCTAAATTGAATAGCGATGAAGCTAAGGTGTCCCTAATCAATAAACATTCCACCATAACCCAAGACAGATAGACAGACAGATACAAAGTTTTGAGGAATCAAATCTACCAAACACATCTGCCATCCTGTTCCCATTCGTCCAAATGCAAAATTCGACCCCTCTGTACGGATGGTATGAGAAGAAGATAAAGAATCCATATGGACCCAAGTCGACTTGGACCTTGTTTAAGGGGAAAAGTAGGAAGAATAAAATCATTGGAGTTACAGATATTTATTTACATATTGTGATATCCTCACCTTCTTTTACACACCAAATCCAGACATCTGGGCAGGCTGGAGCCCTTAGGGAGGCAGGACTGCAGAATCTGTACCAAGACTTCATATTTTATTACCAACTACGAGCGTATTAATTCCTACCGTATGCTTCTTTACTCCAGCATCCTTTATCCCTCTGATCCTTTTTGCATTCAATCCACAATGTTTACACACAGTAATAATAATGGAGCATTACTAATTTTGCTAAAAAATAAACGACTGATTTATCGGTTTCCCTATCCTCTACAACACTAAGATCTCTACACGTCCCATCCACCCGATTTATGGCTAAGGTTTGTTTAATCTTGTAAAACCATGAGCGCAGAAAGTAGAGTAAACTATAGGTAGACAGACTGTGGAAGCGTCTTCAGTCGTAAGTGAAAGCATAGCGGCTATAAATGTTACAGCCTACAACGGGGTCTGAGATATTGAAGGACGAGGCTCTGGGACTTGACAGATGCCTATGATTTATGAATAAAATCTCTTCCTCAATCCATAATCCTTCAATGAATAGGGAATCTGTCTGTAGCATTAGTGATAGTGGGGGTGGTGGTGGTGGTATGTATTGTGTAAGTGAAGCTATATATGTCTGTTACCTATATATCCCAATGACGGAATGAATGGCCGAAGCACAAAGTCTATACGAGATGTGGCTGCCTCTATCTTGTTATGGCAGTCTGTATGAGAATGCAAGGCTTTTGCTGCTTGCATGGTCAGCAAAAACAGATTTCCATCTTCAGTCAAGATCCTTTTGTAATGTTCATCTTGTACTTCTCCGGTTGCTAGTGGATCTAGCAGCCCTTGCTTGGTTGATGGGGAAATCATTTGTGTCTGACCACGAGCACTTTTATCGGCTACAAAGTAAAATTAGAAATACATACTGCAGGCGTAGGAATACAACTTTTCTAATCCTTCCTACTGAAGGGGAGGAAGCTGTATATCCTGGGAATTTTAGACACAAAGCAGACTCAAGTCTCCATGCAAATTATTTTAAGAGCTGGAAATGGTTGGAAAAGGGAAAGTCCCGTAAAGAAACGGCTAAATCGTTTGATGATAATTAACCTGTAGCTGTAAATACGTCATGAATACAATTTATGACAACCAAACTATCAAAGTTACAAGCTATGAGATGGAAATCTGTACTTGGAGGGGCACTAAGAAACCGTTTTATTTGAGATGAGAACCCTCAATCCTCCGTCGATGACCATCACCATATGAATGTGTATACGATTAATAAGTCCAAGAAACTGACGTCCACCTGCTAATTGATTTCCCTTGTGGTATGTGTAATTTCTTGTAATTAAAGATTTAATGCAACGGGGAACAAGTCCATGCCATATAGCCCTCCGCCTGAAGAACAAACGACAAGGCTAAGGGCACAATCCCATAAGTCCAGGCTTCACTATATCTCCAGCAACACACAGTTAGTTCCCTTCAACAGAAGTTGTATTATGTCTTTTCTCAATACTTATCAAATGTCATTGGAATGCCAACTCTGAAATCAGTGTAATTCTCATTACACTGCTTTTCCTCTTGGAGATCAGATGACTCGGCTGGAAAGAAAGAGAGTGACTGTCTTTTATGTTCCACAATGTAACAGGAATATTATGTATCGTCCCTGTCCACAAAATATTCTGACTCTGTAAGACACAAGCCAAACTGGTATGCTATAGAGGCTGGCAGAAGTGTCATCGACTCAAGGGGAAAGATCGGCTAGACTAGAATAGAGCAGAATAGAGGATAGAATAGTTAGTGAAAGTAGGTAGATCGGCTACAATTTTGAACCGTTTTTTTAAAAAGTACTTTTTCTCTACTAAGTTCCCTGGACTATTTTGTATTTTTGATAAGACCGGAAACTGAGGAGATAGACACAGAGAGTTTGACTGCAGTTCCACCCACATTCCAGGCACAGTCTGTATCACGACTTCTTTATATACGCAGCGATGAAAGGTTAGTCGGGGGTTCGTGAAGAAATCATGAACTCTGGTTCGTCCTTAGACTGCATGAATGTATTAGCCGGACCCTTAGTTGGCTGATATGTAAAATAGCTGGAGTAAATAATAGTTGACCTACACTCTAGATAGTTCCCAATCGCTGAAGGAAAGAAAGAGAGTGACACTGCTCCAAGTTTATTTTCCTTGCACAACAGGAGACTATTATTACCTGAGTAAATGATATACACATTCAAAGTATAGGATGGAAATTGAAGCCTAGAATTTTGTACCGGCTTCATGGTGGCTTAACAAGATTTCCTTATTAGTCAAAACAACGTAGGGTTCAAAGTGTTGAGTACATATGCCCAAGTAAGAGGAGGATGAAGAGGATGAACAGGGGAAGGACTTCCCAGACTGCAGAAGTCAAAGGGGATAGTGCAAATGGGCTATGAAGGGTAATTTCTTGGGGGCTGGCTGTTGGTTCCTTTATCCCTCTGACTGATGGGAATTCCATTAATTTGCCAATCACCGTTATCCCCAGTCTTCCCATCACTTCCTGATCAAAGTAAATGTCCAAACTATTAAAAAGTTCAAGAATGTACGTTTAAAAGGCTCCAAGAAATTACAGCGGGTTTATTTTTCGGTTGTTTTAATTATTTTAAGAAATTTGAGAATTTGTTTCCCTCCGGATTTCGGACATCACAGACAGCCTTCAAAAATTCCCTTTGTAGCCAGCCTATATTGCCAATAATAGTTTACTCTATTTTAAGACATTCAAACATTAGGAGTCTGTACGACGAGGTTGCAACTGTTTCCTAATTTCCATTCCTGTCACTTGTTCGAAATCCAGTGGGAATCACTCTCTTACTTTTCTACGAATTTGTTTCTTTGCATAATAATCATTCCCTGCTAATAGAACTTATTCCGAACAACTTGCTTCCTATGTGCAAAGTCAACCAAATCAATCTCCGTTAAATGGTAGCAGAAAACCAAAACAGCGAGAATAGTCCAGATCTTACAGAATGTGGAATTTGCAAATACGAAGCAAGTTCTTCTGGAAGAAGTGATACGAAGGTTGGAATCTAATAGTTGAAATCATTATTTTTCAGATACCTTTTTACAATCGTCAGCTACCTAATTGGTGTCTTCATTTTTGCTACAATAGTAGGTAAGTTCCCTCCGATTGCTATCATTTTTCACTCGAACTTCTCCTAAAATTCGGAACATCGTGTGTACAGAAAGCAATTCAGCCTGAGACCTTTCGTGTAGTTAATTCGGATTAGTGAGAATAATTTAAAATTGTACGTGATAGCCAAAAACCAAGAACAAAGTTCATATGTAATCTTACTAGGCAACTGAATAAAACCAACTCATCGTAAGAGTTTTAGAAATAATGTTGCAGGCGTCCTAGGAACTATGTTGTTATACGTTCTAGACGGTCAAGACATGGAAACTCATGTACAGTTCCCTTTGAAAGATGATGCCGGACGGTCTGGGGTGATAAAGAAGGGAGTTAATATTTATTTGTGTCCCTACATAAGATATATGGTGACATCAGGGGAAGGGATACGAATCCCAGCCTTAGTATGGCTAAAGGGCTGTAAAATGAAGTGCTAAGTAGACAGAGGATTTTATTTACATCTCTCCCTTGAGACCTCATTCCCTGTCACCTTTACTTAAGCTTCCCAAGAGACATTGTGGTCTTCTACTGGCTACTTCTCTACGCCTACTACTGCTAAGCACATTTCAAAAACCTCCTCCCAAAAAAACCCTTGGCTAGTAAAGGCTGTATAGCAACAAGAGTTCATTTCAGGGCATACCCCTTTTATCCTTGTTCAAATCACCGTCCTATAGTCCCTATTATAAGCTTATAGGGAGTTACCCCGTGGATTACAGCATCCTTGCCCCCATCACAGTTTCCTAATCTTGAAATTACACAAAAATCCGCAGCCCAAGGTAAGTTCCCCCGGAGTTTAAAGTGAAAAGTGTGAGTTGAATGGGAATCGATTGTTTAGGCATTAAAGCGAAGAGAGATTTCTGGGGATGTTTTGGGAAAGTGCCTCATGCTGTCCCAACGACGGATGTTTGTAATCTGTATCCCGAACCTTGTGGGCAGAGCCCCTTTAGATTCCACGGATTACCCACAAGGCTGGGCTTTTATGTTAGTCTAATGATGCTGAACTGACTTTTACTTTTAAATCCTAGGTCAAGTTGGTAATGTTATTACAAATCGAAATGCCAATCGTCTGGAGTTCGAACGACTCTTGGTGAGGAAATATAAAAGTTTGACTATTTCTCCAGATCCCTGTCTGACATCCTTATCATGTCCATAATAATAATATTACTTCTTCCGTTATTTGCCTCGCTCAGCTTGTGCTTGCAGTTTGGACGAAGAACTCAGAAATGCAGCAGGACTTGCATGATATGCTTATATTATTATTTTGACTCTACCATTCCCTACCCTTTTAATTTCCTTCTCTTGCTTGACAAAGTATGCTTACTGCGAGTCCAGTTGACATTCGGACGGAAGTTCAAGTTTAAGAAAGATGAGATTTAAAAACAAAGGGATCGGATACCTAAAGTGAAGGAAACTGGGTATGTGTAAAATGTTAGGTAGGATTAGGATTAGCGGATAAGGGACTGGAGGGGATAATAATAATCTCATGTCAGCCTTCTATGTGTCAGCCACCGTCAGTTCGTTAACATGGGATTCTGACATGCATGAAGAAGGGTGGATGATTGTGATTCCTGAGTTGTGAGACGAAGATAGGTGTGTGTCCCTGACCTGACTTTCCCATACTTTTCATACCTTCAGAATCTCATTTCATTTCATGCTTCATCAAGTACAGACAGATGAGTACATAGGATCTGATTTGGATGACTTCCGTCCTCCTCAGAATCCACCCCTGCATGCTATTATCCGCTGCTATTCCATACTGTTTAGTAGGACTCGTATTTAAGTGCTCTGCGAAGGACCCCTTCCAATAAAAACCAATACTGCCAACCACTCTCGTTAAGCAGGTTCTGTTTCACACATTTGCCAAAAACCATGACTAGTTCAATATCCTAAAGAGATAATACCTTCTGAAGCAAATGACGGAAGGTAATGATGTCACCAACCAAGGACCTACTCAACTCCTCTACAAGATTACTAGGCCACAAGTCAGTAGAGAATTTCATTCTTGTAAATATGGGGAAGTTAAAGAAAATCATCCCTTTTCTTATAGGAATTTACTATTCAGAAAAGTTAAACTCTCTCAACTTGTGCAAGACAAAGGTTACTTCGGTCAGGCCTATCTCTGATACAGGATTGAAATGGGGTGGAAGTGAGATTGTTTTCGGGGAAAGTGCTTCAAAAGTGAAAGGAGTCACGAGAGTCTTGCATTTCCCAAACCAATGGAAATCTGATACCGAATTCCACGATGCCCACGACACCCATCCACTTCTTTCCTAATCTATTCTTCGTGTCGACTTTCTCTGTGGAATTCGGGGACTGTGCTCTGTTCGTACAACTGGGAATCTGGAAACTCCCGCATTCCTTCACCCCCGTCTTCCATCCATGAAGACTGAATTCCTGTTGCATCGGATACAACTACCTAAGTTTTAAATTTGGATGTTTACCGAGGATGAAATAGATGCTTTGTGATATGATACTCCAGTTAGTAGTTCGTAATGAGCATGAACCCTGACCTAGCAGAGTACTCTATCCAAACATTGCACGTCCCTTCAACAATTAGCTTGGCTAATTACGAAGGCCAGATTAATATGACTGTATTTCTTATTTTACTTCTTCTTACATCTGACATTCCAGATCTTCTTCAGTCAAGAAATCTGACAAGCATTTTCAGTCGCGCATTCTTAACTTTCCATAATCTCTACCATGAAAAGACTTAATTTTTTTGCAGTCAACTAACCTGAAGGTTATTGGGTCACAAAACATTCAACTTCTACTTAAATTCATGTAAAAATCAAGCAGAAAGAAACCCTGTACGAATTAACATGAGTAGGATAAGGGGGAGGAGAGTAGGCGAGCTTAATTTAACATGGGTAGGATATGTCTTTTACCGCGCAAGGGGCGCGAAAAAGAAACCATTGACGGAGCTCGCGAGAAGTTCAAAAGTTTTTGCGAACCCCCGTCATTGTTTGATTTTTCCCGCCCTTGCGCGAAAGGTTAAACGTATACTTTATATACTTATAGTTAGTTCATATACTTAACCTTGAACAGTAGACCTTTGACCCTTTGTCGTCCAACAAATATAGCCGGGGGCAACTTTGTTGAGTCGGCCGAGGGTATAAAAGGAAGGGCTTCAGGTCCCGCCACCCTCACTCCCCCCTTCGCTTTCGGGGGAGAAGGTCCTCCTCTAGGGACTCTAACTTCTAACCCGGTTTCTGTTAACCTTAAACGTTAGTTCCCAAACCTAACCTTAACTCCTTTGTTCCACCATCCCACTTCTGATATGTTGAAAAATATATCATCGTTTCAAGAGCTTTCAATAAAGACGACTTTCCATATCCAACCTGTTCCTCCTCTTTGACCTCTGGTTCTAGTATACCTTTCCCATTCTCAGATTGAAAGTCAACTGTGGGATTCCTCCATGTATGCATTTTTGGATGGCTTGGCAGAGATGTTCACATACAGTGTTTTTGATCATCAATTGATATTATATGCATGGAGTGGTTAGTGGTTTACAGGAAAATAGGATTTGTGAGAGAATGGCATTTGTTCTTACAGGGTTAAGAAGCAAATGCAGTGGGAGAATGATATGAGTTTTTTTTCAGATGGAGGAGTATATTTTTAAGTGTAATTGATTTTACTTCTTCACTTAATTTCGCACAAAGTTTGAACTTAAACTAACAAGGCTTTGGTTAAACATCCTCGTCATCATTCTAACTGTGTCGAAGGCAGCCATCACATTCTATTCAGCTACCGTTTTTAACTCACTTTCCTTTTTATACAACTAAGGTATACTTACATATGAGAGGTGGTAATATACAACCTTTCCACCTTCCTCCTGTTCAGCACAGACAACAGAGGTTCTGTTAACTACCTAGTTAGATATTTACAAAGCCCTTGTCGGTCAATTCCCAAGATCAGCTCATCACAAGTTTTGAAACTCCCATCCCCCCTGCAGCCCTGTAATCAAATAAAATAGGAGAAATCAGTACACCACAATAAATATTATTATTTCTAAACATTTTGTATTGCTGCACTGCTTACATATAGCTAATTGTGTTTACATATTTCTAGCTTGTAGTATAAAGGACGATATGCCTATCTGGGAGGACGCTTAAGATAAGGGGTACCTCTTTTGCTTTGAAATCTAACCTCGTGAATTTGTCTAGGATGGGGCTAAAATGTATATGCGACATCACAAGGTGCCAAGAGATATGCAGCGGAGGGTTCTGAGGTGGTATGACTACTCGTGGTCCAGGTAGGTCCTCGATTGGATCCTTGGATTCCTATTTTTAAAGTGCCCTTGAGGATATGTGAAGGTCAAGCTGAACTCTCCTGTTTATGTTTTCAGAGGGAGGATCCAGGGTGGAGGTGATATTAACACGGCCTTAGGACTATTGCCTGATAAGCTCAAAACCGAATTGGCTCTTCATGTCAATCTCAGCGTTCTAAAAAAAGTAACTCTCTTAAATTATTAGAGAATTGTGGAACATTCTTAATCATAATAACTTGTTGTCATTACTTGGAGAGGGACTTGCTCAGGAATTAAAATAAGCGAAAGTGAAAGTGATTCATGACATTTCTTGTTTGGCTTGTGACAGGTGACGATATTTCAAGAGTGCCAGCCTGAATTTCTTCATGATCTTGTGCTCAAGATGAAAGCCTACATTTTTACTCCGGGTGACCTGATTTGTCGAAAGGGAGAAGTTGCCCGTGAGATGTTTATCATCGCCGATGGGATTCTAGAAGTCATCAGGTCAACTACCTATGCTCGCTCACTATAACTATTTATTACAAGCTTTGTCTCAGTGGGATTTAATTCTCTTTGATTTTTCCTCTAGTGAAACTGGAAGGGTGCTAACAACAATGCAGGCAGGAGACTTCTTTGGAGAAATTGGGATTTTAAATCTAGACGGACTTAACAAGTAAAGGAAGCAGGGGAGAGCGCCCTGACCTTTAATGATGTTAAATACATTCGAGTCGTAATTAAATTGTTATTTTGCTATCAACAGACGCACAGCCGATGTCCGTTCAGTAGGCTATTCCGAACTATTTAGTCTTTCTCGGGAGGACGTTCTAGCAGCTATGAAAGACTATCCAGAAGCTCAAGTAAGACTCAATTTAATTGGACAACCATAGGATATCGTAATCTACTCTCGCGTAGGATTCGTTGTGAATTGTTCTTGCAGTCTACTATAATATATAGGAATGCAATGGCTAGTATCACATTAAATGCTACGTCCACACATCCATATTCTCTTCGTTTAATTCAAGCACGGGCAATGAGCTAGCTCCGACAATCGAGTGACTACGATTCAATAAGTTTAGGACTTTCTGACGTGATTGATAACTAACTGAACTGGAGATAAGTGCTTGATAGTATTATAGAGACAATTGAGATCTAAGCTCCTAGGCGGTTCTACATTTTTGGTCAAATATGAAATACTTGTTAAACTACCTGCAATCCTAACACTTTTATTTTAATTGTTAGATCGTGTCAGTTCTTTTAGAAAATCAGAATTCGAAATTCACAACTAGGTACCTTTGCGGGTTCTTCTAGCTCAGATCAGACTAACTAAAACCGTTGTAACAGAATTGAAAAAGTGGTTAAACTTCTTGCAGGCCGCGTAGAACTATACGACCGTATCTATATACCATCATAAAGTAAATTCAGACCGTATGATATATCGCCTTAGGTTTTACTTCGGCAGGAACTTGGCCTTATTTGAATATTTTTAAGTGTCGATCGTAATGACTTGAATGAATTCAAGGAATTCATTCAAGTCATTGAAGTCAGTCATTGCATTCAAGAATTCAATTCATGATGACGGAAAACATGTCAATTACTTTAGCCGCAATGAACGGACCCCGTACTGTAATAAATTTTGTAGTAGCTTGTCACATTAATTGCTGTGCTGTATTTTATGTAGGAAATTTTGCAGACACTAGGCAGAAAACGCTTAATGGAAGCAAGGAAAGCATCAGGTCCTGCAACCAAGAAAACAACTACTATTGCTGCAGCAGTAACAGAAGCAAAAAGAACATCTCCTGTACACGCGGGCCTTATTCGCAGTCAAAGTAGTCACAGTAATAAGGAGCTTCCGGACGGAAGTACTCCAACAGGAGTCCCCGTCGACACGAATGCTGGAAAAAGGATTGTTGAGAAACTACGAAGTGATGTCAAGGGTTTGAGAAATGCTATAAGGCGGAGCCGAAAAAGCAATTCTAGGTAAATCTGGCGATGACACATTAAGGTTCCCATGCCCAAGCCAGAGGTGAAGCCAGAAAAGTTTAGCTATTCTATCAAACCCCCTAAAGTCGACACTTTTTTCCGTATTGCATAACTTGAATTCTAACCGTTTTGGAAGCAGCCCGAATAATCTCAAAATTACCTTTTCTTTTAATTCATTCTGACACGATTCCTGAGAAATGATTTTCTACCACTTGGGACTTTTTTAGTACATTAATTACCTGAATGACGTGCTGTAGCATCAATAATATTTGATTATACTTACACAGTACCTACATTCCATTTTGCAATTTACTTTTGTTCGATTCACGCTTTTCTTTAATGGAGTTTAAAAGCTTAACTTTTTTCCGAATTTATGTATTGAATCTGAATGTAACTTCTAAGCTACTTCAGATTCAGATATCTCTTGAACTTGTCTGGATTTGCATTTGGCTAAAGAATGGGACTATTTGAGGGTAACACGGTTTACTACGAATGAAATCTTAAATTCGCTAATTAAATATTGCTGTTTAGTAAAGAAGACTCGAGTGAGCCAGAATCTGGGAAGCCAGATGAAGCCGGGAGCTCTAAAGCACGCCGGGACAGTGACATGAAATCTTTTCCAACTCCAAGGGGAGTACTTAAGAGAATGCACAACGTCTTAAGCGATGAAAAAGATAAAGATCCGTCCACCTCCTCAGCTTCCACATCAACTCCATCCCCAGCTATGAAAATAAAGGCTGGCGGCTTTGCATCTACAGTGAAACGCCTGCAGCAACCTAAAAAAGCAGCTCCACCAATAGAGCCTGAAATAATTGGTGCCGGACTACCCCTTATTCAAAGACTGCGTCTACTAAAGCAAAAAGAAGATCGTGAACGAAAACAACATGAAGAACGAGAAGCCATGATGAAAACGCTTATTCCAAAAAACCTGTCTCTAGCATCCCCTACGGTCTCCCCAATTCTGAAAACCAAAGCGTCCGTTGAGACACCCCCTGTGATTAAAACTATGGATCCTGCTACAGCCTTAGCCAATGTAGTTGAACGAGCACGAGTAGAAAGAGCAAGCATTTCTTCAAATGAATCAGGCTCAACAATTTCATCCCCCCCATCAATCCATCCATTTCTAGGAACCTTTAGTCCAAAGTCAAACTTATTAATCGGCGAAGCAGCAGCCGCCGCTGTGTCAAAAGTTACTTCCGAGCCGATTCCCATTATAGCTGGGGTATCATTTCCTCCCTTGTGGACAGCGTCTCCACCCCGTGGTCCTGGCTCTTCTGGGGATATTATTCCATATTCTGCTGTTCCTGCTCACCATTTGGGCTCTGATCGCCCGTCAGCCCTCCATTTTCGACAACAGCACACATCTAAAAATTACGGTTCTGTTGACGACCTGTCACCAGAATTCTCACGCCTCCCCTTTATCAAGAAGCTCAAGATATTGAATGAAAGACAGAAAATTGCAGAGTTACTCATGAGCAAATCAGCTAACAGCGTTTTGACCCGAAGTACAAGTGAAGGATCGAATGAAAACCCTACAGTACCAGTAGATTTTTTCCTGGACACTCAACTTCATTCTCTACAAATGGGAAGGAGGACCCAGTCCAACAAAGATCAACTACAGATTGAAGACGAGGACGGGGCTTCCATATCACAGTATTTCTCTCAACAGGCTACACCTGCTACACCCTTATCTGAAAGGTTGGTCAGAGTGGACGACCGTCAGCCTGGAATAGAACCATTTTATATGAAGAAAGGCGAATCTTCGACTGACGTAAAAGTCAAAACTTCACAAAGCTCTAATACCACAGTTTGCCTTAAAGAAGATTCTAGCCCTAGCCTCAATGCGTCCACTGGAAAGTCCAAAGTGAGGAAAAGGCGAAAGGTAAAGAAGTGCCGAGATGACGGAAATGAAGGTTCGACGGAAGATTCCTCTCCCAGTCCACCTTTATCACCTGAGGGAGAAACAAACGAAACTCCGGAGAGACGGAATTTAAAAAGCATTTTGAAGAAGCTAGCAGGGACGGGAAACATGGAAGGAAAAGACCAGACTGCTCCCGATGACAGACAGCTACTGAAATCCCACACCGTGGAAGGATACGCAGCTCGACATCGTAAGTTTGCCAAAAATGTCACATTCCGCCGTCAGGCTGTTACAGTTGTCTCTCCTCAAGGGCCCACTCCTCCCATTACAGCTTCAGAGCAGAGCATCCGAGTCCAGGATGAGCAGTCTGCTGGACAGTCTAGACGCGACCGACTGAATGACGATGGGGGTAGTACTGGCAGACCCACCCAAGCGGCTGTACTTCCACCTTCAATACCGCTAGGAAGACCCTTCTCACCTGAGGTAAATAATCTGAATAATCAGCAACACTTGTGTAAAATGAAAAGGCTACCCATTTAGGAAATTGTCCATGATTTAATTTGTGGTTACAAAAGCAGTGTGTAAGTAAGGAAATGCTATGGTAAGGGAAGACGTCCTATGCATGCCTTCAAGACCTTAACTAACCAACCTCAAGAATTTAACTTCTTAATGATACTAACACACTTAGCTAGAAAACTTAAACAGCTTGTAAGATGTAATCCTAGAAAAAACATAGTGCTAAATCCTTAACTGCAGTCCTTCAATCAATATCCCAAACTCGTACCATTTTTTTCAATATCAACTTTCCTAAAGTAATTAATTATCCAGTTTGTTCAATACATGCTTCAAGGTTATCAAGTTTAGTTGCATGAACATGCTTCGAGTGCCAAGCTAATTTTGTCTACGAACAGGAGACCTGAAATAACTGAATAGATGAAGAGGGGAGTTATCTCTGCACGTTTATCATGTTTCGTCAGTTCGAGCAGATCAGAATTTACTCCCCAGACCACCTCCGCCAGCCTTTCACTTATATCGTCCACCAAACCGAGACTTCACTTGCCTGCTTCAGCTAAGAATAATGAAATGGAAGTGAAAACTAGACCGTTGCTAATTTGTACAAGGGATTGGGATAATATATGTGTGTGCATACTTTTATAAGTTGTAGGATGTAGGATGTCTAACGTCAATGTTGGAATATTTAAGTCGTACGCTGTATTTAGAGCTGTAGCGTGAATGTGTTTTAGGTGATGATGCATGCTGTCCTTCACTCTTTGTTTTCTCGCCATTAAAAAACCCTTTTTATGTTGACATTCTTGCAGAATATGAAGACGCTGTCGAGTCTACTTATGGTGAAGGGGGATGAAATGGTGCTAACCTTGGGAGAGGAAGAGCGTCCCCGCTTCCAAGGACTGAATGTTGCTCAAGAGGAGTGTATTGGCAGTGTAGTGCTAGGGATCAAGACTATTATTCAATCTAAGATGGATGAGATTCAATTCAAGTTTCAAAATAGATTCGAATCGTTAGAGCATGAAGTGAGACAGAGAGATGAAATCATATCTGTTCTTCAACAACGAATCCAAGAGCTGGAGGATAGAGATATTGAAAGTGGAGTTGGTCATAGGTTATTACGGAATGGAAAAGGTTTGCAAGTAAATCATATTGATGATGGACATGAAGTTGGAGGTGATATTGACTTTGATGACGATGAAGATATGGATGAAGATAATGAATTTCAGAGGAATAGACTACTATCCGAGGTGCAGTCTTCTTATCTGTTCAGTAGGGGTGACTCAATCGATACTGTCATAAGTGCACAAGACTACGATGATGAGGTTTTTGAACGGGCTGAAATAGAATTTCTGGAAGCGCGAGAAGCACTGTCACAACAAGTTCAGCCCCCGATGGCACCCAGGAACCACCAGAACCCTCAACATTCTCGGAGGGGTGCTGGAAGACAAAACTACGTCACCTCATGGGCACAAGAACAGGACACAATTGAAATGAGAGATGTGGGTCTAGCCCCCTGGCAATTGGAATTTCATAGAGATCGAGATTCGCTCCCACCACCAAATGACAACAAGGACGCGGTGACCGTGGAAATTGGCAACACTTCTACCGAGTACGAGTCATCGAGTTCAGAGGACGGTGCAATTGCGGACCCCTTGACTGCTGGAGTACAGCTCCAAGAACAAAATGTCTCTTTGGACGATGATGACTCTGATGGGCTGGAAGCTGAGGAATCAGACTCAGATAAGTCAGAAAAATCCGAGAACTTGAACAATAAAAATTGGGAAGTGCTTCTACTTGCCAAGGAAATGGAGAAACAGGAGGAGAAAAGAAGGACGACTGAGGAAGTGGTTGGTGAAATGCGTGAGCTAGAAAACGAGATTGCCGAAATGAAAGATGTGGTTAACACGGGCTCCCTATCTCCGTCAGAGTTGGACATGTTAGAATCTATTCTTGAAAGTAAAAGCAAACGAATGAAAGCATTGTACAAGGCTTTGAGTGTTGAGTCTGGATCAGCAGCAGTCCACAGACAGACACCCGCCTCACCAAGACCAGGACAAAGTCATGAAGACTTTCGAAGAAGCTCGGGTGGCCCAACACACTTTCACCAAACACTTACTCCAGCCGGTCTTGGTCAGCCCACATTACACCCTAGATCTGCACTCAACTTGGGAATTTTCTCCCGTGCTTCTTCCACCACTGAGAGGGGCAATAAACTTAGTCCCGGAGAGAAGTTGGATCTTCAAAGACTTATTTTCTCTCATAAAGGAGGAGGGGTCAAACGTCAAGCCAGCCTTTGCGAGACCTCCGAGTCCAGTTCCAGCGCCTACTTGAGAGAACGTAGGAGAGAAAGTGCTGGTTAGTTTCAAAATAAGAATCCTTAGATCAAACATATAAAGACCTAAATTCGAGGAACAGTCATCAAATAATAATTTTGTCACTATTTTTCCAGGGGCAATACCTTTCCCTCCAACTGAAAGAGGGACCCGAAAATCCTCATTCTTTTCCAGATTCAGCTTAATGAGACAAATCACCTCTATAGGCCGTCACGGGACTCATCAATCCGTGCCTGAATCATCCTACGAAACCAAAACTCAACCAAGTCCAACAGCAATTCTTCCTGAAGTAAATACTCTTTTGGACTCCTCGAACCTTTCAAGACAAACATCTTCATCCATTGGAATTCTTCCTATGGTATCCTCTACAACCTCAACTCTGTCTGCCTCTGTAAAGAGTGACCCCGGTCAACCAACAGAATCAAGTGGGTCAGTGACTTTATCTGGAACAACTACTCTTGTGGTCAATACTCCTGCTACAACGGAGAGTACTTTAACAGCCCCTTCGCACTCTGGGGTCTTCACAATCTCGCCGACTCCATTTGTACCAGCAACATCGGATGGATCTCATGCCTCTTCTAGTTCCAAACATTTGCTCGGAGAAGAGAGTCAGCCTTTGTTGAAGAAATAGATGTAAAATATAAGGATGGAAGGATCATATGGATGGCGAGATAATTGAATTTACATGTTAATTGCAATTAACGCATTGCTCTGATCTACCTTACAATAAAAATATTTTTACTTCGAAATTCTTCGTCCGAACTCTTACTAACGATGTTGAAAAGTAAAACCGTTCGTTTTACTGGCTACTCTAAACTCTAGTACTATCATAAAATGAGAAATAATCAACTTCTTACCTCGTATCTTCCAGCTCTTATACCGAATAGATTTATCAATGCCACCATCTGGTTTCGTCTCTACCGTTTTTAAGGTGTAACTTCTAAGATGCAGGCAGGGATGAGCATACATTTTCAAAGTTGGTCTTCGATGAAATGTCCTAAACTTTAACTTCCAATATCCACCCTGGTGACAGATTCATTACGTACACTTCTCTCATGAAAAATAGATAGAAAATAAATGTTAACCTTATGCATGAAACCAGCACTAACTAAAGATAACCCTATTTAATAATAAGGCCTACTTCATCATGAACTAAACTGTCAAAACAGAACCCTACTCGCCTTGCCTTCTGGTAAGGGATAGTGTCATTCTAAGGAAAATTTACGATCGCCAAGCATACATACCAGGAAAATGTAAGGAAACCCTTAATCTTAATCCTATAATCCCTCTACTAATCCTTGTTTACTCGTAGGCGTTTACTGATACGCGTGTGACAAACTCTCTCCTAATCTTATCATCTCACTAACTTTCAGGCTATTCAAAAGACTCCTTGTCCATTTCGGTTATTAGTTCGGGTTCAATCTCTTCCCCTCATTTGCCATCCTTAAGATTAGTATTAGGAACTATATCAACTAATCTCTACATAACATTCCATTCATAGTGCCATACTCGTTTATTTACTTCCAAACTTACAAGATAATACACAGAACATGGTAGACTTGAATTCAGCCTTTTCAAAGCCACACCGAGTGGGATATCTGGTTAAGAACGAGGAAGAAATGAACCATTATCAGTATTAGCTGAATGAATGACATACTATCTGGGATTAAAATTCCTGACTGATGCTCAGCACCAAGACAAGCCGGGTGTAATAAGACGGATTAAGATAAGAGTAAGTGGAACTATTGAGAATGTTTAAGTCAACACATGCAAGTGTGATAAGCTGACATGATAAGGAGGAGTAAACATGCCTTTTATATCCTTTGAAGTGGGCAATGCCGACGCAAGGCTGTTGTAGCTGATCATATTTATCGAGAATGCATTGACGAAGAAGTAGGGATGGGGGCTGGTCGAATATGAGAAGCAGGATTTCCATCGGTCTGGCCATGTTGATTATTAGGATGAGATCCGCTTGATTCCGGTGAGTTTGACTTGTAACTTGGATGATAATCGAGAGTAATGATTTTCACTACCGAATGGATTACTGGGTACTGACTGAAGTGCTGCAGCTGGAAGATGGGACTTGATGGCTAGCGCATCCACCACGCCGCTATTAAACAAAAAATATTGAAATGTAGAAGCATAAAAATGCAAGAAATAAACAGTATATTATGTTACAGTATATTATGTAGTCCTTTACATAGGAAATTGACAGATAATCTCTAGAAGCACTATAAACCAAAGTATAAGTCGATGTACAAGTACAATGTGAATAGAAGGTTATTGAAAAAAGATACTTGTACAGAATGCTACCACGAATCAATTTAGTAAATCAATCTGCATCCGTAAATAAATTTCACCTCCTATGCAACTTTGGCTTTTAAAGGTCAATTTATTGAATAAGACAATTTTGAGGGTTTCACGAATGAATTTGAATTTGAATTTGAATTTGAATTTATTCAGAAATTGAGTCAATCGCAGTCATATGAATATAGGTCGTAGGTAATTGTTCCAACTAGCTTCAGATTAAAAAAAAATCATTTTCATCGTTCGATTGACTGGGTAAGAGAGATTTGCTAGTACACAATACACACATACTAAACTATGTACTGCTACTACATAAAAGTTAGTGAGAACTGATAATCCTAAAAGTAAAAGAATCCTAGACAGAGTTAACAGATATTGCATAATGTCGTAGATTAACTAACTTCTACTATTTAGAAAGAACTGCAAGTAATAATTGAACTGACTGAGGATACTGAACTTTATACTTTTATTTCTAGAAAATGTATTGATAAGTAAAAAATCGTACACCGTGCTGTCCAGAACACAAGTGAGTCTTAAATTAACTACATGTGTTATAGATAATAATTTATAATAGGATAAGTAGGTACCTCACAGGACTGATATCATTTAACTGACGTCTCAATCAACATGATTTCCTTGACAAGCTCTCCTGAACTGAATCCCCACCTCGGTTACGGAAGGCTGAGTCAGTAATGAAGGTCACATCCTCTGCAATGATGCTCGTGGTATCATGAGAGGTCCCTTTTTCATCTTTGATCTCTCCGTAGGAAACCCGTCCCGTAATGAAGACTCGCTGACCCTTCGTCATATACTTGTAGACGGTGTCAAGGAGATACGGCTTGAAGACGCAAACCCGATGTCAATCCGTTTTCGGTAGCATTTCACCTAATTAACAGCATCAAGAGATTGAAATAAATATTAACCCACACTTTGTATAAGTACACAAAACATAACAAGTGCTCTTCATTTATTTTTACCATCTTGATAATTATAATTTGCATGAGTAGCGAGTGAAAAGACGACCACGGGATGCTCGAGCAGACCCCCTCTTCAGTGGGTCAGCCCCCACTCTTCCCATAAGGGTATGCTACTCGCAGCTGTAATAAAATGACACATCTCAATGAAACTCAGTAACTTACAAATTGGGACACATTCAGTATTCTTAAATGCTTATAATACTGTTCTCAATACGGCTGGGTGCAGGCTGCCCTTGTGGGTGGACTGGCTACGGAGGACTCAGAGAACTCAGCATTCTTCCCCGCGGATAAGGAAAGGCCTCTACTTCTTAGTTTGTACAATTTGGAAACTCCTGCCGAAGGGATACTTGTCACAGCACACCATTCCATTCCACCTGATGTTATCTTCTTGGACAACCCCTGAAATACAAAAATAAAACTCCATAAATACACTCGCATGTCAATTTATGAACTCAAAATCATTTTTGATTGTGAAAACTTATTTAAAACATTACACTACTTAACATTGACTTACGTCGGTACTTAAATCATTAACTCTCCCGACGGCTTACCGGTAGAACGATGGAATGGAACGTGGTAAGAAGACAGCCATTTCCCTGTTTTCAGAAATTTTAATGCATGGAAGTTGGCTGGATTTAAATGCAATTGAGTTAATACTTTAAGGATAACCTGCTACAAGGAACGTAAAGAAAACAGGGGGCCCTTGAACCTGCTAAAACAAAACAATAATCCTCAAGAAACTTTCTTCCATATTTTCCCTCTTGAATCTGATGAGTTACCGCGCTTCTCTATGGAAACAAAGAAAGTGCAAGTCACATTTCTCCTTGTCAAAGGAGAACTAATGTGAAAATGTATCATTCCCAACCCAAAGATTCCGTATAGACACTCCAGTGACTCCACCACCACCACAGAAAACAACAACAGAATAACAACAATAATAATAATAGAAATCCTTGATAAGTGACAACCTTGACTGACTCCAGTTCACACCAACCTCATCACCTCCTCATCAAGGTACCTACTTTCCCCCCTCATTCCTAATTTTCATGACCATGTTCAATGTTTTCCATCGTGTTCTTATTTTCTCCGTTTGTTGACCTCTGGTTATGGTTCAATTTTCACTTTCGTTTTCCGTCCTTGTATGTGTATTTATGTATTTTTCCTGATTTTAAATTCACTTATTAGTATGTCAACACGTCCTTTGCAACTTTCTTCGTCTTTCTTCGTCAACAATGCCTTTGTTCTGAGAGAAGTGTTATTTTATTGTATTGCATTATCATTATTGGAATGGGATGTGAAGCCAATGCCATGCCAAAGGTTACGTACGGAACACAGGTTCCCACGACTAGGCCACAAAAGGTTATTACCTATATGAAGTATGCGGGTGCATAGTGCATAGGGTAGATGATGATGTTGATCAACGTTATCTTCGAACATATTTGTGCATAGTATTTCTACTTCCTTCCATAGCATCCTTCCATAGAATTTATTACATACAATTGACATGTTATTTACAGATATGGACTCAGAAGAGATCAAAGAATTCCGCATGGGTCGATCCCGACATAGGGACAGGGTCCACAGCAGGAGGAGAACGAGAAAGTCTACCCCAAGACAGATCACATTTTTCAAAGAGAGCGAATCAATCAAGTCAAAGTCAATAAAAAATAATTTTCGATTAGTGGTAAGTCCAATATTTAAAACAACTAAAATTCATGTACCTTCTTTATTTATGGTATTCTTTGAACTGGTAATTAAACTCCAAATCTGAGTGAATTAAAAAATGGGCTACTTTTGTTTCTTTTCAACAGTTGAATCAGGCGAGAGCGGTTTACCCAGAAGTTTCAATTACTCATATAAACCCATTCTTTTCGTCCCCGTTGATGGATCGCACATTGGGTCGCATCAACTACTCAACCAATTGTGATTGGTAATAAAAACGTTTACCTTATTTGTATCCGTAAATTAGAAAGTAATGAAACAAATTAATGATTTGCAGGCAAGTGCCAGATAGCTTAAAAAATAACAAAGCGTTCAAATACATCATCGACACCATTCGCTTAAATATGGGTCTTCGTCCAGACATCGAAAATATTCCGTTGCAACAACGGATACAAATGCTTCAAAGTTTACAGTTCGCACTAACATCCGAGACCTACAAGCACTTGAAGTCTCCAGGACTAGAATATGAAAAAGCTTTCATGATAAACGTGGAAAAGGCTATAAACGGAACCTACAAGCAAACTCCGAAAACTTTAAGGCGAAAGGAAGTTGAAAAACTCTTTCTCTCCATCTGCAACGAAAACCGCGAAGGATTTATGATGGTAGGATCCATATGGTGAGTAAATTATATACTAAGAACGTTTAAAAACCATTACTAATTAGAACTTGTTTACATCTGTTTAAAATATCATTATAGGTATACCTCCTGGAGGAGTTTCCGACGCTTGGCGAAGTACCTAACCCTCATCAACAAAGGAGGCGCTTATGACGCCTTGGGAAAACCAATCCAATGGAAAACCCGCCCCGGATCGAGTGCCTTGGGAAGAATTTCTAAGGTATTCCCATGCATAGGAAACTACTCGCCACCTTCTGAATGGACTGTCGAATTTATAACCGACGAACTGATAAAGATGAAGGAAACCAACAGAAAAGAATTATTAAGCCACACATCCAAATATGATTAAGTGAATTTCCAGTGTATAAACTTAAACTAGACGTCTTTTCGAAATTCAAAATTTAAATCAATATCCCAAAAATATTAGTGCATTTTTTGGAGGAGATAGATCAACTCCAATTCCATTACAGGGGAAATCGAACGAAAGATAATCTTCCAAAATATTCGCATAAACCGTATCTTGCAGGGCCGCCCATCCATGTAAATACTCGGGCGATCTTCCGGCTCCGACAGTCAGTCCAAGGAGGTTAATTGCTATGGGTCTATTAAAATAGATTTTAAAAAACAAAAATTTGTACTTTCTTATGTTGTTCATTATTCTACACATCTACAACGGACAAATCTCAAGGTCATGTTTAGTGGAAATACGTATTGACATGTTTCTTACTTAGAAGCAAATGCTGGACAACATTTCGTTGCAGATTTATATCG
>JAQFZA010000147.1:0-50653 GCA_034695115.1 Desoria olivacea
CCAAGTTTCATGAACTTTGGAAAACTCCTTCGAAAGTTATCGCACTAACGGACGGACGGACGGACGGACGGACGGACAGCAGGACCATTCACATAAAGTATCTTACGATACTTAATAACACAGAACACAGCAACCATATCCAGACATAAATTAAGCTGTCATAAACTACGCAACACTTCATCCCAAGAAACGATTAGCCACAAAACGATTTTCTAAAAGAGGATTCCTAACCCCCAATATCATCATTGGTCAAATTGGTCATTAAGATCCTTCACATGCTACTTCAAAAGTAAAACACTTCACAAAGTTTTCTAACTTCCGTCTAATCTTAATTACTTTTCGGGATGCAAAATTATCATTAAATCCTAATGGAACAGGAACAGAGTAGTTTGTTCCGCTTCCCAGTGGAAGTATGGCATACGATTACTATGTACTAACATAATTGGGACCACTACTGTTTTACGGCAATTGAGTTGTGGAAGTTTAAAAAGTTTTAGTGGATAGATCAGACTGCATGAGGGTGGACGCCAGCCAAGGGAATTAATGAGTCGAAATTCTAAAATGATCGAAAAAAAAACAGGATCCGTTCCGAAGGTAGTTTTTTGATAAGATTATGATTAGTGGAAGTGAAGTTATAGGGTCGGGAGTTGATTAAGGAGAGCATCTGCCAGGCCAGGACGAATGAGGAAGATCATCACATCATCATCACCTCATCATCACCACCTCCACTATTATTATTATTACTTCTCCAGCTGTCTTTACACTTTAAGTCATTACTAATCTCTCTTGCCATTGTTCATAGATTAGCTCAGTTTAAGCACCCCCGTCATCCCTCAATTTAAACCTAATTGTTATCCCCACCATGAACCCTTTACTACCCACTTAACTACTCCAGCCTCACTTACTGGCTTGGATATTCATTGGAATCAATACAAGGGATGCGTCTATGTTACAGGGTAGGCCACTGGACCACTTTACGTCCTGAATATCAGAATGTCCAAACTATTGGTTCAAACAGGGCAAGACAAGGAAAGCCTAGTGTATTTGTTTTCAAGTTGTACACTACAAATGTGTCCGTCAACATGAATTTAATGGGATTTTCAAGTTCAGGATGTTCATTCTCCGTCTTGGTGGCTTCAACCCTTTAAAAAGTAAATGCCGATCTGTGGATAAAGTAAAAGTGCTTATGAAATGAAATCGTTCCAGACTTCGTATCTTCATATCCGGTACATAATGTGTTTTAGAGTTAGCTAAATCTGGCACATGGAGGGTAGTTTTCCATTCTACTCTTCGGTACCTCTTTGGCTTGGATTGGCTTGGCTGGCGGCTTGAAATGTTAAAAGTCAATGGCAATTTGAGGGAAGAATGGCTGTTTGAGCTATAATCATTGTCATTACTCAAACCGAAATTGTATTATTAAAGTGGTTAGAAATTGGGCTCTGAGGCTCGGCGGACTTGATTCGGAGGTGAAGGATACAATGCGGGCTATTCTTCCCTTATTCCATAGGAAATGAGATTTGAGGCTCGTCTAGGTTTCTGGATCTATTCAATCGCTCTGTCGCTTACCTTCAATGAAAATTATGAAATGAATCCAAAGATTTAAGGACGACGAGGCCCCAAAGCCTATAATGTATATGTAACATTGTAAGAGAGATGTAGCAATTTAACAAAGCGGTTGGGTAAATACATACTGACACCTTGGCCAGTGGTTAGTGGGTAGTTGAGGTGGCAATTAATCAAAGCTTAACTAAATACTTCTCTATTTGACAATGACAAGTAACAGCTTCATTTTCCAGGAGATTTGGCTCCGACCTGCCGCCACTAATACATTATAATCATGCGGATAGGGACTACAGGGACAATGGGCACTTATGGCCTCATAAATACATACCAGATCAGATCCTGGAGAACGAGAGGTAGGTAGGGCATTCTCAGTCGTCAATACATACTGAGCTGAACTACTGAATTACTGAATTGTGTATTATGTTCCTCAGAAATCCCATTCAGATTTCGAATAATGCCTCATTATTCTATTGTCCTCTGAACCAACAAAACGACCAAGGAATTCCATAGCCTCACTCTCCCTTTCCAAGTCTCTAAATAATTCAGCCACACAGATACAAGGTAACAATGAATAGTTTGTAGACTGGTCAGATTCGATACTGAGACTCCCTTCACATTTACAAACCTGGACGAAAATGACAGAGGTAACTATTGGAACCGGATTTCTGACATTTTGCAAATGTCCAGGATAGATTTTGGGCAGGATTTCGACAATTCTACTTTTCGGACTACCTTTTAACTCGCCTGAAATTAATGGAAGAAGTAAAATTAACGGAATTAGTGTTAAACCATTTCTTCTATCTAATTGCATGCGGAAACCTTGTTTTGGACTACTTCAAAGGTATTTTAAATCAGTCCTCCTTCAAATGGTTCGTCTTTTTAAGAATGGGGGAAAGTCCTAAAAGGGACAAATAAAATGTGTATAGCATCACAATTTATTTGAAAAGTCGACCGAGTCCAGTTTGGAAATGTGAAAACAAATATCCAGCTACATTAGAATACACTATCAATGATTCCCATAAAAAAGGGAAGATGCACAACAGCATTTACAAATTTACGAATTGACAAACATTGAAGAACTTTAACAAACTGTTAAAACGTCATGAGGTTCTTTCTGAACTCTAAGCATTTCTGCCGGACTTAACTGACTGTCTGCAATAAAGATCTCTAAAAATGGAAGACAGAGTTTTTGCTATTTGTACGTCAAGATTTTTTAAAAGCCATATGACAGGACGATACACATTTCTCCTCGTGCCTAACAATAACAGTTCCACCATCCCGAATAGTATTACGACCGATACAATTGCATAACTCTGACTATTCATAGTTAAAGAATAATGAAGTTGTTAATTACGAAGCACTTAATCACAATTTACTACCAGATTCTAATTGCTTGAGCAGCTTAATCCAAATGGATGATGTGATTCTGTATCTTTCTACTTACGCCTTACCTGCTCTTCACAGATTTTATAGGATCAGCATCATCGTCACATCGTCATGTCATAATTTATTAAGATTTGGGATTAGGAAGGTGAGGATTACCTACTTAATTAAATTGTTTATACATAAAAGGCTTGGGAATCAAATTCTGACTTCATACTAACCTGACTTTTGGTATTTCGTACGTCATTGCCAATAGGTTGTACCTTCGGGAGTCGGGAGGAGTAAAATATTTTAAATGTTAATGCATGCTGGTGGATGATTTTGGCAGAGTCCCTACTAATTGTAATTTGTATTTCCATATCATGAGGTTTAATGTTGAGATTATTTATTAGCCAGTGGAGATATTTATTTGACATTTGCATCATTCAATCTCCAGACCCTCAAGATCTTCATTTAAATTCCTTTGTCCTTTGTATTAGAGTGATAGCGTAGAATATATTATTTAGACTAACTAAAGATCACTAAAAATTGTAGGTCAAGATTATTCAAAATCCCAGCCAAAACATTTTTTTACGTCCACTTAAAATTTTAGGATTACGTCCAACTTCTCAGATGTACTTCGACCTCAAAACCAAGCATGATGTAAAAATAAAGCAACGCACATTTTTACGTCAAAATAGCTGATTTTAGATTTTGAATCTTGACTTAAAATGTAAGAAATCTTAGTCAAGGTAAAAGTAATATGCGCCATCACCCTTTTGGAACCACCACGTACGTCAAGGCTACTTCAGCCCGTCTTTTATAAATTAATATATGTATGTACCTAATTTAAATCCAGCAGTTAATTCAATCCAACCTATATAGCTTTTTGCATGATAATTAAGCGATATGAAGGCATGTGACGTTAAATTATCACACCCAATATGTATTGTACATCCAGTATGGATTCTTACACATGTTTTCTTATTTTTGGCAGAGTACATAGTCCCCCATGTTTGACGCAAGTACTTGAAGATTAGGTAAACAATTAAAGGAGTTAATTAACTCTGGGTAAACACTATCATGGAAATTGTGTTATTCAGTTCTGCCATTGTTCCTCCAGCAGTAGGGGCAATCAAGGCTGTATTTTCAGACGTCAGAATCGAGTCACAATGCAAATAGGGTATTTAAATGTGCAATATGCATCGTAGCTCCATGTTTTCATATTCATAATAAATATCAGAAAGTCCAAATAAGAAAGGAGAAGTGTTTAAAATATTTTATAGGCACCTTTTCAAATAAGTTCTAAATATTAAATATTATACTGTAGGAAATTGAATACGATAGTCAAGAAATTATGATTCCAGAACTGGTGACTATTTCCACAACTGCTAAGTAAAAATGGATAATAAAATCTACCGGATCCGGATGAGTGGGATTTCCATTTAAAAGTTTCTATTGTTTGGCAGCACAGTATTATTATTATAGTTCATATAAATTAAATCTTTTAAGTGGGAATTTATTTAAATGGATTGAAAATTGTGGGTACCAATTTATCCGAATTTTGGTGTAAATGGTCAAGCAAAATGATAAAAAACCTTTGCTAAGCAGTTATAATTAGGTAGATCAAGTCAACATCTACAAATTTCAATTCCTACCGGCCTTGAAACCTTAGCAAATTGTACAGTGCTTTAAGCATCTGAAAACTGATAGCTACCTACCATACATTCTGCACAATCCCATATGAAATTGAAGGGAGAAATTGCAAAAATGCAAATGAGTTTCATTGAACAAGTAGAAGGAGAGTAATATTTCACTCACCTCCTAGCAAATAATTAGTGTCACGACCCGCTGCACCAACAATTATATATCCCCATCCCCTACAATGTGCAAAGAGTAATAAGGGCAAACAATGCAGTTACATACTTCGTAGTCTTTCTGAATAAATAAACAGATGCAGGGATCATAAATTATTCCCATTTCTCCATCAACAATTATTAAATTTCGATTGGACAGGACTGACGTTGGCATTTATGAATTAATAAAATCAGGCCATACACTTGCAATTAAAATTAAATTATCCACTAAATGAGAGTAAGCCTCTTATCAAATTTTCCTCTTAAATTCTCAAAGTTTTTTTTAATTGTAATAATTGCTTTGATCAATCTAATCTGTAAACTTCTGAATAACCCTCATGATCTCCAACTTTTCAAGGGAACTACGACAAACTTTGTAAAAATTGAACTAGCAAGAGTAGATCATTGAACCTCGAGGAGAGTTGTGGTGTGATTTACAAAATTTCAAATAGGGCAGAATAATCATTGCATTGCACCTATTGTAACCACATTATGGAATTTCATGGCAATAATTCTACTGAGATTTTGATTGCAACGACTCGTATTTCAGCCATTTCATACCAAATTAAGCAAGAATGGTTGTGGTTGTCATTTCATAAACAATCCTCATTATTTAATACACATGTATAATATCGTTTTCTGAGAGGGAATAATCCCTCAACTAAGTACACTCCCTTGTGTGGTGTGCATTTGGAGAACAGAATTAAATCCTAGGGATCTCAGGGATTTTTTTTTCACACTCAACAAGGACCATTTAGCTTGCCCTGTTATCTCCTTCGTTGGCAGACTGGAAGATTTAACGAGGGGGATCTCATGCGTCAAGAAAATCAATTTACAATAAACTTTAGGCAAATCTTTTAAGTATTTAATAGCCCGTGTCTAAACAAATAAGCCGTGAGGGGCTGGATGTTGCTTTAATAGTGGTTGGAGCCTATATGGCCTTTTTGAAATTTATGGCAATTTCAATCTTGGAAGGAATGTGTTGGTGCATTTAAAGGACATTATTGCATCAAGTCGATCAAGCGTGTCTAAATTTACTGCAATGCTATCCTCCCATTTAGTGGATCCACATTTTTAGTTTAGCCATACTAGTTCGAGGATTTTGATACTTGATGGGTAGAATACAAATTTGCAAATCGGCTAATATTTGGAAATTGAACAATCTGTAGGCTGTTAACATCTGCACGGAAATGTGGAAATCTGAGGAAAAGCTAGTGCCTTAAAAAGATTTCATATTGAATTAAGTTGTTGAACAGAAGAAATTAACCGGAAACTGCATATTCCATTGTGCTGTGATGTTACAGAATTACTTCCCAAGTAGTGGGAGAACTTCAACTATTAAAAGGTGAAATGTGGTTGTTATGAATTTCTTTAATGTTGCATGAATATTAGTGTTTCAATGTTTTATAAAAGGGACCTTCAATAGCCTCAGTAACAAATGTTTTCGAAATGAAGTAAAATACATTTCAGCTAACTCACAACTAACTAACGGATTTAATGATTAAGTAAAGGAGCTTAATTTGTTAGTATGTATATACATATTCAAGGTTTAATGGTAAGAAATCAATATCTGATTGATTAAGTTATAACAAGGAATGAGGACTGATACTGAAACATAAGCATTTCTTGTTAAATCAGTAAAGGAAAATTTCATTCTGTTTGATTAATTTGTTTTTTGGCATGATCAGGTCCGAATGAAATTGATTGCATTTACATAAACCGTTACAAAGTCAAACCAGTCTGAAATAATATGAGAACAAAGAGAGTTTGATGTTGTAATTTGTAAACATTTAAAACATTAAAGTCACTCCTTCCACTGTATACTGCGACTGTTCCCATTTTATTAACTATTTTAATAGTTTACGCATAAACATAGTTGTAGGAAAACATTGGAAATCGCCAACTATTTAACAAAATTTAAAACCCGAAAAAATTACATTTTTTAGTAGGAACCCTATTCAAAATTCGTTCAAATATTGAATACCAAATAATCAAATAATCCATAGCTATGTGTTGTATTTCAGCTTAAATTCTGAAGAACTGCTGGCTACGGAGGAGGAGATTTGAAATATTATTTTATTATCCTTCATACCTGGGACTTGTAAGCGCCTGAGATAGGATATTTATGAGAATATATATGAGGTAGCAAGGGAAGTCATTAAATGGGCAGTAAATCTAATGTTTATTCCAATATGAATGTCAAGTGGTCAGTACTTTCGGGATCTTCTCCTCACTTGAGCCACGCCACAAGCCATATTTTATTTTATTGCTCCACTGAACAAGCAGAGATGGTCACTTCCAACCGATCCTGAACTTCTACAACATTTCAAACATAATTTCCTCACAAATGGACAATTTATCTCGGGCTTTCCACATCCTCAGTTGTTCATGTTTTTACAGCCTTTTAATCCATCATAATGAGAATAATGACTAAGGCAGTCTGTTTTGACACCAATCGGTCAAATAGTCCCTAATATAGGTAGACTGAAGGCGGAGTTATTTAAGGCTAAGCTGTCTTTTTGCAAATTTCTTATGAACGGTCCCTTAGAATTTTTGCATTCAATTCCACATCATTCTCATCATCAAAATATTCAGCTGCTGCTGCCATTATTTTATCATCCGATCGTGTCAGACTGGCAGGCAGACTGTTGTGCAGAAATTTACGCACCAAGTGAGATTAGATGAAAAGCCGACAGGAGGATAAATAAAAATGTGGTTTGTTCTGGTAAATAGTTGGATAAAATATTCGAATGTATCACCGAGGTATGATTCGTGCCAAATGATCGTAAATTTCGACCAACAGGTCATAAGCCAAACTTCAACTGACTTCTACTCAATCTGAATTCTGCCGTAGTCTCCTAGAGGAGATGTGAATATTATAATATGGAATCCATTACATACGTACAAAGGTACCGGTTCTGATACTTCATACTTCATAAGTTCATACAGATCGTTACTTGTTTCCATCTCCGTCTGCCAAAGTCACTTAACGATTTGCAGGTTGGATGAATTCTGTTGTGGGCCTTGTCTATTTTTTCGTCGGCAGAACTTACTTGTAGCTTAAGTCTCTATATTGCCACAACTCTATTGCATTAATGTTTTGATCAAGATTTAAAGGGCTTAAATATATCGAGTATGTTGTTTTACCTTCTCATGTTTTCAGAAAATAATCGTCCTTGTGATTAACACAAATTAATATATTAGCTGTAGTTGGATGTTTATTGTTTACAATAGATTTGGTTGTTCTTAATTGACCTAAAAAGCAGTTTAAATTCTGTAAAAACCATGTTTTGGCTGTTTTATTTGTGTTCAGATGCTTAAGAAACAAATCCAGACTTTTTGTGACTCCAACTCAATCTGAATAAAAGTTTAAGCCAGTAGAATCATTTCAATTTTTGGACATTCAACCTTGAGTATTGACTTAACTTTGGCTAGCATGTTATTTAGATATTTTAAATCCAATAGTCCCAACAACCCCCGCAGACTGCTGTTCATTTTTTGAAATAAAGTCTCTGAAAGGTTTGAACTTGACAAGAAGAGGACAGAATATTATTGCCATGGTTGTGGTTTAAATTAGTCACATTTAATTGTTCTCCATGGGAAGGAGATTGGGTGATGTATTTGCAAATGTTGTGAGGAATTGTCATCCAGACGCACCTGTGGCTTCCCACTGTGCCGATTTGTCAAGTCTATCTGCAAGAACCAATTTGTCTGCCGCGTCGGTTAATTCGCATAGGCACATCTACATTTCTAGACACCTTCGTAGTACACCTCTGTTACTTACATTTCAGCATCAAAAGAACGTCTAGCCGTAAGAAAGTTGATGCTCATTATAAGTGACACGTTAATAAAGTAGTTGGTCATTTAAATCTTCTTAAATGCTTCTGACAAGAGCCTGCTTTCCATTGTCCTGTTGAACTGTCTTGTACTATTTACTTGGCCAAGGGGCTTCAGCAAACCTTAAATAAGTTGTTTTCACAAATAAATTGCAGGAGATTGAGCGTTTCTGCGAGTAAGAACCTTTTGTATGCAAATTATTCCTGAAAAGTAGAAATTTAGACAATAGATTATGCACACCGTTTCATAATTTAATGTCCATCGGCAACCAGTTTCTTCCCCCAACTGTGGAAGCCAGTCTGTCAGACTTTGCTAATTTATTGACCTTGGTGGTCAACCAGATTAAGTGTGTTGTAGGTTCATGTAGGTTCGAAGGTTCGAAGGCCTGTCAGATCTCGGGGGTCCTGTCTCTCTATTTCCTCTTGTCTCGTGTCTCCTGTAGTACATACGTACTCTACAACTCCAGATTCCGTATGCAATTGTATTAGAACATCATAAAAGTTGCAAATAAGGGCTGGCGTATTCTTTAGATTTCCAAGTTGCAACGAGTTCAAACGGCAGACTCATAAATCAGGATGCCAGACCTCCATAACTCATCTGGGTTAACAAGGCGTTAATCTTTACGGAATGAAATGAAATATTATGCTCTACACAAACAAGGCTTTGTGAATTACAAGCTTTACTGCCGAATTACTTACTAATTTTTCGACCTTTTGACTTTTTGAATTCTCAATTTAACTCCTTCCTTCAACCCATTATCCTCTTAGAAGAACATGCCAGACGAAACTTATTTTGCTTGAACTAATGAATGGTAGACATTTAATAGACAACAAGAATAACAACAACAATTTAATTCGTTAGTAACATTTATTTTTGGGCCTATCCATCATAATGTTGTTGAGGCGTTGCTGTTTTTGAGACTGAATCCACCGTATCCGGTCATTTAGGCAAAATACTACTTCAGCAAAAATCCAGTTAGATTCTTGCCAAAAAAGTTTCGGATTAACGTTTCGGATGTGTAAATGCAACAGGAAAGTATTTTCCTTTGATTCCTTTTTTTTGATAAACATTTTTTAAATGAAATTGCTGACGTGTGATGAAAAATTATGAGGTCATTCAGAACTGTTCTGATTGTATGTGAAGATGTTGATGTTGATGCAGTACACAAGCTGAATAAATGCGAGGAAGAGGACACGAACTGTTGTAAAGTATGAAGGGTGTGTTTATTAAAAATTGTGTTTATACTCTCTTGTGGATATTTTATTATTTTATGGCACTCTGGAATTCCTTTGAACACATCACTTCCATTATATTACATTTAGTTTAATTAAATCTCCATTTATAAACACTTGACAATACTTAAGAGTTCTCACAAATAAATGAACTCGTGTAACAACGTCATCTTTAAAATGGAAGTTACTAAACTTGCAAGATCTGTGTGGTTAGTTCCCCGTCGGTATTTCCGTATTTTTTTAAAACTAAATATTAGCTCCTGTTTGCCCTCGTAGGCTGAGAGCCGTTTATTTTTAATAGCTGTGTTTTTTTCACAGAATCCAAATTAAAATTTAGAAAATAAAATCCTTCATCCTAATTTAGATCCTTCACCTCTGAACTACACAGTATATTTTCAGTAGCACAAAACGAGTCTATTAAAACTTGTGTCACGTCCTGATAACAATACAGATATGCATTTTTGTAGAATCGAAAAACCAACAATAAGCCTGTTGAGCCTAGGACACTACTGAATTCTGATGATCAGGAATTGAAGTTAATGAAACCGATGATCAAGCACGTTGGAGGGACACTTTAGTCTAACTAACGAAGGGATATTTCAGCGTCAAAGGTCAAACCGACTTAAGTATCATTAAGTACAAAATTAAATTCCTAATCATTACAAATTCATCCATTTTTGAGCTTTGTTTATTCATGGAGCTACTCAACAAGGAATTCACCGGATTCGAAATCCCTTTTAGACTGAGACTTCAGGTTTCATAAAAACTAATTACCTATTTGCTTAATAGTCTTTGCAGTCGAAGTGTAAAGTGCACATTCCTATTTAAGGCAGTAGTCACTACAAAAACAAACAGAAACTCGTAAAAAAAGTTAATTAACTTCCGTCCAACTAATTAAAAATATCGATAAGTGGTTGTTGAATAGGTGGGATGAACTTTCCTTATCGATGAGTCTGACTCCTCTCTTATAAACATTCACACGCCTAATTAACTGTAACTCAACGTAACTACACACTTTCAGACCAGCCTTAGGTTTATGGTTAATTAATACGACAACCCACAACTTCGTCCTATAGGAAGCAGTGATGTTGCAATATATACGGAGCCTAACAATTTCACTCCACAAACATACGAATCTTACATGCAAATACATGTAGCTACATGAACCTAGATGGGCCTATAAGCTAGATTAAACAACCTATAATTTAGTAGCTTAACTACAAGTTAAAAAAAGTTAATTAAGTAACTCATCTACTCTTATCATTTCTAGGAGTTTTTGGTAGAGAGGAGGAAGTAGAGGATTTGCGGTTGCGTTGAGATTTCTTAATCGGCCTGGCCCGAGTTGTGTGGTGGGGATGCTTGAGGTTTTTGTGATGTCGCATCTGGTGGGACGGGGAGGCTGGCCTGGATGAGAAAAAGTCGGGCCGGAGGTGCGGGTGTGGCTGGCCGATCTTCCGGTTGTGTTCCTCCACGTTGAACGTATTTTGGATCAAGCGGCGAGGGAGGAGTTGGTCGGCCACCCGAACGATTTTGGCAAATCTGAAGCAGTCTTCCTTGTAGTTGGATGCGACGTGGTCAGACCCTAGCAGTCCTCGGCCTTTGGGGTCGAAGCCAATCACCCACCGGTTGTTTAGAGCGGACATGAAACTCCAGTATTGGCCGCTGGGCTGCTCCACAAACTCACACTTCGCCCCTCGTGCTCTTCTCTGTGAAAGGATTAAACAAATAAGAACAATCAAATACCATTTCTCCAAATGTCATCCCTTCATTTACGATCTACTATAAATAAATGTTCTAAAAAACTTAGACATTTCTAGTATAAATTTTAGTATGTTATCTTAGATCTAGTATAAATAAATGGTCTACAAGGGCCACCTTCGTTTCAAACCCTACAGTCCATATGGGGTCAATTTCAGAGTAAGGGACAACGTGTTTCAATACCTTCGGCATGATTTCATGTTAGTACTCCGTATTTAGGATTTGAAAAAAAACCTTGAAACATCGGGATTTAAAAAAAAAACATCTCCTCTTATGGACGTATTCCATGATTGTGCCGTTCCTTCACCAAAGATACGAAATTAACGATCAATTGGTTATGCAACACGGTCAAGAAGGTTGTTAAAAATAAATGAATCCTTTAAAAACAGTGAAAAAGTTGTCAAAGTATTTCGACTTCCGAATTCGGCCTAAGTGCTTAAGCACCACTCGAACCATTTCCCTAGCCTTAGAGAGAAGAAGGAAAGGTGTTTAAATGGAGGTTTGAGAGATGAAGAATAATGAATGAACTTGATGAGTTTATCAAATCCTTATCATTAATGAGATAAGAGATCGGAAAACATTCTGTATTTTATGACCCGTGTTCTTTTATCCTTCTTCCACAACTACACACTTTTATGACTCCATTCCTTTACTAGGCTTCCATCCAAATCAAGGCTGACGTATCACATTGAGTTAGCGTATTCCAATTTACAATCACAGCTCAACCGATGAACTGTCCACAGAATGTAGGATGCTATCCAGGATGGATTTTTATACACAAGATTTCAAAATGGGCTTGAGGTGTTGGCAACTTTTTGCATACTTAAACAACTTCTCATCTACGAGTCGTCCAGACTGACTTTAAAAGCGGTTTTAAAAAACACATCTGATCAAAAGCAAGTCGCAAAGTGTATGGATGCACTTTCAACATAGAGGATGAAGGAATCCATGGAAAACATGGAATTGTTTGTTGGCTTTGAAGAATCCTTGGTCTAATTGTTCCTTGGACAAGAAGACAAGCTCAACAATGTTGTTTCATTTTATGGCCTATTATCATAAAACTTGAGGAAATAACGAGGTGACTATACACATGCAAATGCAATCCCATGATTGTGCATTCTGTTTAAGCTCCTTATACCTTTGACACTTGCCTAACTCGTCGACTCGTTTAGTCGTCGATACGTCTATTTCGGTTTATGTTTCTAGAAGGATCGGTTTCGGACTTCAGGATAAGGGTGACTTTTACTATGTCCACTTAATTATTTATCATCAGTGTTAATCTAATTGGACATGGAAAGAGTTCATAAACTTTTTGAGGCATTAAAAAACATGAAGCACATACATAAGCCGTTCTGCCGTTCAAGTTATTTCATTACAATTAAATAATATGGAGCAATGATTTCAGCGAGGCTTAAGCCTCAACTGTAAACAACTCTTCTATACAAGACTACAAAAGTTCAACTGATTTTGGAAGTACGTAATGCAAATAATAATAATAAATGTGATAAATAAACAAGAAGTTACACTAGCGATGCATACAAAAGAGAAAAACAGGATTTTGGAGCCGTAATTCAATTGACGAAATAACAAATACAGAATACAAAAATCTAAACCGCACTTCGGCTTCTGAATCAACTAACTTTGATAAAAACATCCAACCTACTGGAAATTGATAGCTGGATTAGCTTATCAACTTCAGGTCCAGTGATGCTGTATCGTTAAAACACGTAAGGCTGAACGTCTGTTATGATTTATGAATTGAAAACAACAGGTTTTTGTTGTTTTGATTTCCCTCTCCTCGTTTGATCCAACGTGTAACACAATTTTTGATACTAAATCTCCTTCATATTTCATGTTGTAGTCTATCTGCAGACTAAGAATAGAATGACGTTCCCATTTTAGGAAGAAAAAAATGTACAGAAAAAATCATGGGAATTTACTATCAAAATCAAATTAAAGTCCCCTGAGAAATCTGCGAGGTTATCTGTTTCCTCTTTTGACACTATGTTGCTATGATAACCTTGTAGAAGGAATTACTATTAGCCAGAAGACTAATTTGATTTTGGCAGTAAAAACATTTATTTTGCATTCAATAAGGACACGACAAGATAAGAAATGTTGTGTAGGCCCAAACCCCGAAGCCAGATTATTGACTAACGTTGAAATTGTTCCTCCTGCAAAGGGCTATCTAGTGTGGGAACCTTCACTGTCGAAGAATTTGTCAAATTTAAGTTTAAAACTAGCCAAGTAATGATGATAGGGATTATTATTATCCGATTAGAACTCTGAACTGCCTCCTCTTCTTAGGTAAGGAAGTATTCGAAGGAATTCGGAAAAAGTTGAGGAACTTGACCTCTCCTGTCTGTCGGTTGTCGGTAAGAATAAATATTTGAGATGGATGCATAGGATCATGATGGGCTTGCATGATGTGGGATGATTAACTAATACATCCCCTAGTTCGTGTAAGTACAAGAGTGATGTCGTGTTGAGATTAATTCGATACGTCCTTAGAGATCAATGCTGTTTTGACAGGCTATCAATTATAATTGATTTCAAGGGCTGGGAATCAAGAAGCGTGCTATGTTCGAATGTGAAACAGGTAGACTCAGCAGGTATTCAGTCGGTGGGACTCTGGACACCCCTTACCGCAAAACATAACTACTCATATCCCAAACATCCCAAAGGTACTTACACTCACGAGACTTGCTACCTTCAGCTTGTGTAGTACATACAGGGCTTGTTGGATTTAATATTTATTTACAGACTAAACCTGGAGATGACAGCCAAGCCAGAAAAGCCTCTTTCATCTTCACCCTCAAAAAATGATTCAGGAAAAAGTTCCAGAAACAAAATCCCCCTGCTGATACCCTTTCACCTCGATTTAATAAACTGAGACTTCATAATATTATTTAATTTATATTACAAATCCCCACAAGGGATCTACATGCATTTACATTCATATGCCCAGATATCTGTAACCATTCTTTATGACAGGAATAAGGGGGGCTTTGCATAAACAAACTTTAGACAGTTTATTCTCTTTTCAGGTCCTAAGTTTCAAGCCCTTCAGTTTAATATAAATATTTAATTACGAGGTCGTGGCAACACTGATTGAAATAGTTTAAATATAATATACCTAAACTATTTCAATCAGTAAGTATATTATATATAAAAACAATGACAAACATTATTTTAACTGTGCAATTAGAAATTAAGTTTTGACCAAGTATTTGAACTGAGACTAATTTGGGATTTTGATTCGAGTAATAATAATTTTTTGTGAAAACTGTGGATAAAAAACTTTAGACATATCCATCCTCCAGTTTATGAGTGAATACCTTCGATACTTTTGATAATTTTCAGTATTCGAAAATCAGTGACATAAATATGCCCAACTTCCTATTTAAAAAAATAATTATTTAAATCAAGTGTAAATACTTTTATTCTAAATCAACCGAATTTTAAAAACTTTGAATAGTTTATCTTTGTAGTCAACAAATACCATATCAAAAGGCACACAGTGTCTCAGGGTAGTTGGGAATACACAGACCACCAAGTTTATGAACAGCCCTAACAACAAACCTTCATTAATGGAGTTCCAAACTCCATAAAAACATGTTTTCAATTTACTTGAAATATTTCCTTTAAAAACGGATAAGTTTACCTTAGGTTTAGCCACAAGTTTTCCTCGCCGGTTATAACACAGGTACTTCTCGGAAGTCAGTCCGCGGATTCGTATCCTCACCTCGCCTCCCTTCATCATCGTTTCCAGCACTAGGTCACCTGTGAAAGCAGAACCAAAATAATATTAGACAAACAATTCCAACATATTTTATCAACATAAATCCCTTGGAGGAAGCCATAAATACAATTCAAAAGCAGTATGTGTGCCACACAGTTCCACCAAACATCCAAGACCAGACGGTGTGAGGTTGGTAGGAGGGCTACATGGCTCAGCTTTCGAATCTGCACTCTCACCCTTCAGAATCAGATGCTAAGGAATTATGATGGAATTTCATATGAAACTGAATCCTTTGAAAATAATCCAGACTATCTCCACCATAATCAACAACTCCTTATGTCCATATGCAGGGAAACGTAGGAAATAGAGTTCCAACAGGATTTCGAATTCCGCCAAGGCACATTCCACACAATCTCCATCAATTTACACCGAAAAAAGGCTGTCATCGAGAAGATCTCCTCATGCTGGGAGCCAAATGACTCGGGTGAAATATGGACCCTCATCTCCTCCTCATCATCTTCTCTTACAATACAATATACAATACCTTACAATGACCATCCACACTTCCTACAATCCTTTTAATTTTAATAACTATCATTTCAAAACTACTCCTTTCAGTTACTCAGCACAAGAGGAGATACCTTTTGTAGTCCCTTTGTACGAGTAGACATTCACATTCGGGATGAGGCATCATGCCACACTCCTCTGCCAGAGCCACGAGAGATAAGCATTTGATAAGCCATTATCCATATGGCACTTTAATCAAGAAGCCCTTTACTTCCTCCCTTAGGAATGTTTACGACTAATGTCATCATCTCCCATCAGAAGTAACATTCAAGCTCCAAGTAAAAGATATCCATGTAGAAAGATGTACATCCAAGATCCTATAGGACATCTGTGTAGCATAAGGGACTGCTCATAAAGTAATACTTCATTCAACTACATCTGCTTCTACACTGTTTTAACAAATCCTGATGTCAGTGGTGGCCAGTACACATTCCATTAAGTAGCAGAGGCAATAATGGAATTAACTTCAAATATCAATAGATATCGAAAGTATTATTTTAATCTTAGCTTCAAATACCAGAATTTTTTTATAAGACATCTAAAAATTGAGTAGATTCTTATTCTAATGATTTCGGAAGGTTATTAAACTATAATTGGGTTCCACAGGGTGCAAAATTTTAATAATTATTAACCCCTACTGCCCTAATATTGTCAAGTACCATTAAAGACCAGCTATTAATACCACTGCATTTATACCATCCCTAACTGTGCAATGAGTCACTAAGAGCAGCTGCCCATTGCACATCTGGCTACGTGGCTTCTGGCCAAACCCTTAAATAAAACCCTGCATTAAAGAAGTTTCAGAAATAAGTCCTTAAAAAGTGTAGAGTCCTGCAGGTATTTACTAAACCGTATAAATATATATGATCATCTAATCAGTTCCATCCATCCTTAAGAAGCCTCAAGAAGTAAATATCCTTTAACCCACCAAACCTCCTTTATCTCAATGTCCCATCTGATAAGAATCATTTGAACTAACGAACAAACATCTTGACTTGCTTTACAACTCCATTCTCCAACCAAACAATAATCAAGGATATCATCGCACATTGGATTACGAGGAGCCACTATTTGGATGGCTTAAGTATCTACTTTACCAAAAAGGCCGTTTCTTTTATTCAGGATTTTCTCCACTTCTTGGGACAAGGACATTAAGCATTTAAAAATACTTACAAGCTTTTCAGCATAAAATACCAAAAGTTCTTTGCCTAGCACACCCGATCCGAAATCCTTGATCACCCTGTCATCCACGCCCTTCATGTTAATCATGATCATGTCATGTAACAGGGAAACCATTGCCAATACATCGATACATGAATAAACACATGTCTTTTTAAATGCCGGACAAGTTGATAAACGATAATCAATATTATCCAGGAATATTCAATAAGTGGCGTGGGGATGGATAAATAGATTGTGCTGTTGATAATGGCAGTCAAAATTCAAACCTTTGTTATGTCCGACAAGAATTTAACACGAAGTCCAGTATGTCCCATTCCTCTGACTCTAGTCATTTCTGTTTGACTTTAAAAAGTCATACGAGATGAAGATGAGATCATCCAATCAAGTTAGTCCAAGAGCCAGGTAGAGCCGAATGAGGTGACAGACAAACCACCACGGGCCTGACCGACAAGGAATCAAAATATCAACACAAGATGAAGTCATCCTTTGGTGCTCCGCATTTAAAATTAATGATTAACAATTCTGCTTTCCTGTAAACTCACATTCAAGTGTCATCATAACAAATGGAAAAGCCACAAAACATCAGCCCACTTGTCAATCCTGGCTTTACAAAACACAAACGTGTCCAGAAGTCTTATTAAAATTAAGACTTGATTGTTATAAACACATTTACAACTTTACAGTCATTTAAGCTAACTTTTTAATCTAACCAAATGTTGTGCATTTGTTTTTTTTTAAATTAGTGAAATAAATTGTTAACGAAATGTCCGAAGAGTCCAAGAAACGTAAATTATGCTGTCGGTGGTGCCGCCTCATCCAGAAATGAAATTATTTATAGATTTCTAATTACTACGAACCCAAGCCGCTATAACCTCTTCATCCTATGGAATTAAGGATCCATAAATAAATTTAGGCCTAAGTGCCCCACAATTAGTAAATAATTTGATGATGATTGAGAGCCCTGAGTCATCTCGTAAAATAATTTCCCCTAACCTATCTTACTTTCTTAATAAACTTACTACGTGTTGATACACACATGATATACATATGTCTACAAATAATGTACGACCTCTCTCTATACGTTGTTGGGCTCAAGAGCTGGGGATGATGGGATCCATTTCACTCATAAGTGCAGAGCCCCCTTGAAAGTGAATTGTAATTTGTAATCCATACTGCTGCTTCTAATTGCCTCATCTCCAAGCCAAGTTGGTAAATATACACCAAGTGAAGATTAATGTGACGTCAGGGGATGATTATAGTTCTTAATCATGAGGTAATGGCATAATTTAATACTTCTTGTTCAATATGCGCCTATTTTCATAGACTATTCCAACCTCAATATGTATAACATGTTAATGAGCGGTACGTAGAGTACATGATGTACACTTTGACACGCCAAAACTAACTTCTCCCTAAACTACAATTAAAAAATTAACTAACTATAAATCTACAAATGAACTTAAACACATTCAATCAACATTATGAAAATCAAATGCGACTTCCGAATTTTAAAATGTGGTTTGACCGTTTATTGTGTTTATTTAAAAAAAAAACAATTTTGGGACTTTTGCCATCTCCAAGCTCGACATATTTTATGGGTAGCCCTTGACAGAGTTTGTTAAAATGCCCTTCGGCCGTCGAACGTAATAATCTAATTAGGGGAAACAGATGTAGAAATAACCCTTTAATAAAAGTTATCCAATTTGATTACCTTTCACAGCTGATTGACAGCCGGCCAGGCCAGGTGATTACGAACTCGATAAACACAGCCTTAAATTCTAAACTGGTCTACTGCTCCATTTTTTGTTCTGATAATTCCTTTATCATCAAAATCTAATTAATCCCCATACATTTACATACAGATACACGATAACATATACCATCCGGTCCTCCTATCTAATTAAATACTCTCAGCTATCAGCTATACGTAAAGCAGCTCAAGAAAGCATTGGATACAGAATGAAAAAAAACATGCAAATACAGATTTGGCAACTTGTCGGCAAGGATTAATAAATAAGCAGCCGACGAAGAAGGGGCTTGGCAATGGCTGATGGGATCTGCTACCAATTTGTCGTGTCCAACACATTAGGCTATCGTCCATAACCCAAGACGAATTTACATATAAACGTGAAGGAAGTATGGGGTGAGAGGTGAGTGAGGTAGGTAGGTGGCTTTATTGGCTAATTAATACTTGCTAATCGCTAATTAATTCCTTTGAACAATTACAGGTGATTCCGAGGTTTTAGAAACGAATATTTTTTTTAATGTCATGCTTTACCCCAACATTTGCACAACCGACTAGTTCAACAAACAGTGAACGATAACACCTAACCTGAAGTTCAGATTCTAATCCTATTGTCTGTATGCACTGTGGAGCCTATTGACTTGAATTATAAATTCAAATCCTGAACCCTCCGATAATCCCTCAATCCATATTGATTAAATAATTCAATGAAACCGAACCCGGAAGTAGACATTAGACCTTGAAGTCCCTGACATTCATAAATCTCCGCAAGTACTGGATCAATGGGCAAATACTTTATTCACATTTGCTGTTTGATTTACTCTGAGCCCAGAGACATTATTGACAATTTCCTCTTAAAATATTTACTTGAACAGGCAGGGTCCGTTTATTTGCACAGCTAGCAAAAACGATGGAGACTACACATGGATAACCTTGATTTTTTTAATAATTCAGTGTCAATGATATTTGAGGGAAGGAAAAAGATAAGTTCAATTACACGTAGTTTCTAAGTCCCTAACCCCCATAGAGGGTCAAGTTCATCCATAACTGACTTTTGTTTTGTCGTTTCGAATTATTTAATGCATTTTTAACACGTGGTTGCGGAGCGGTTTAAAGTCCGTAGGCATCTACACGGGTTGACAACTCCTCCGCGTGTTTTCTGCTGCCTTTGAAGAGGGACACTTTACAATTGTTATAATTCATAAGTGGTTGATAGGCAGAGATAAGGCTGATGGACATTTACAATTAGAGAGACAGGTCGGAGGAAGAGGATTACATATTTCGGTCGTTTCATTGAAAACCTCTTGAGATTTACGGAAAACACTACTCGAGCCTGACTCAGGCAGCAGAGCATCGCAAATTAACTTTTCTGATCAGCTCAGCAATTTAATCATGTTTACATAAATACATGCGACACCCAACCAAAGCAGCAGCTTCTGAATTCCATCCTACATTTTGTATCATGTCTTCCTTATATACAGTGGCCAGTCACTGGGAGAGTAAGTGCAGAAGCATATCTCCAAAGGATTGTCAGAAATCCATTTGCGTAGGCCAATCTGACCACCAGCACAAGTGCCACCAGATACTACAAAAGCGATTTCGACGATCTCTCTCCCATACTTCAAATAAGATAAGCCCATCTCCCACAAAACAGTCCAAAATCAGTCCAGGCCGCCGAGATTTGTTTCCCTGTGAAAAACCAACTCTGCGTTTCATAAATTATTATGTCGTCCTTTGAAACTACGAAATCATCAGGAAAAAAATGACACTCATTGATCGATTCATGAAAGGGATTAGGGACAGACTGACATTCGAGATTTGACAGCCGCAGCTTTCCTCGTCAACTCATCAACCAAACACATTACAGATACAGCACCATCAAGCATCCAAATAGCATCCAACAGAGTAATAATATCTTATCAACCCACCGGGCTAACTATTAATAGTGTTAAGTGGACTCTAAACTCTAAAAACTGGCACATCGCTTAGTTCCCAATCAACCCCTCTGTCCCCCGTCTATAACAATCTACAAAGGAAACGAGAAAAAAACCAGAAAAAATCAGCTTCTGGAAGATGAGAGACAGAGAGAAATGATGAAATGACAAAGTCAATTATGACTACGACTCACGTGGACTCATGCCTGTGAAGGAAGGCTGAGAAATGCCTAAACGGTCGGTGGGAGCTTAAGACAAATAGCCCAGATGGACGGAGACAGGTGAAGACGTTAATAAATACAAGAATACCCTTCCACTACCGTCGTCGTCCTTATCTCTCTGTCCTATAAGAACTTCAGAGGGCTAAGTCTTTCTAGGGACTGACGGATACAAGCCCAACCTATGTCAGTTTGTCAGTAAGGCTCCTTGCATAAGATAAGTAGTCCAAAGGCCCCGACAAGTCCCTCTCTCTCTCAGTTTACTTAAAAAGACAGCTCGGATTTGAGTATTTTATGTCCCAAATGTACAAGATGTTGTCAACCGGATCTCAAAACATTTGGACAATCATATCTCATCCCTTAAGCCTATGTTACCTCAATCTAGGAATATGATCTCTTGCTTCTTCAAAAGTTATCCTAGCACCGTCTCCGGCCTCTTCGATGTATTGGATGGTGGCACAGGGCACAAAAGCATATATCATTACATGAAAGCTGAACTTGCCTTTATCATCCGACTCATTTGCTGTGGCTGAGACTTTGTCTTGGACGAGGACTTCTTTGAAGGCACATTGATTGAAGAGGCGATAGGCCCGCTCGTTCCGGTTCGCTCGTTCTTGGGGTAAACGCTGGATGGGATTCGAAGAAGAGTCAATCCGAGAACTCACGTTAGGCATCCCTTCCACAATCATCGACTACAAATACAAAACAAGTCATCACTTTTATGCCAATCTCACTCAACACCTAAATCACCTGTAATAAGGAAAGTATAACTTCGTAATTCTTAAATCGTATTTTTAATTGGAAGGCCTTATTAAGAGGAAAGTTATTATTCTTCCACAAAAAATTAAACACCCGTAGTAAATTTATCAAAAATCAATAACGACCTAAAACTATGGGTTCTTGGGACAGCAAATAAGATTTAAATATTGTAAAGAATTAAAATTAACTCCGCTAAAAGTATCCCCTGTTACATTCTGAAAAAAGGTGTTCATAAACTATGGTAGATAATCAGTAAATTCCAGCCTTATCAATAAATCTTAGATTTTGAAGCAGTCTGCCATTTGACACTGAATCCTCTTCACAATGCATAATGGACTTTTTGCAATTTATAGTCAAGTACAAGGTTAACCAGGATCAAATCCTATAATAACCAAAAATATGTTCACTCTTAGGGGGATTCAGTGTCAGAAATGGAGTCAGGTTGTGTTTCTGACTCCAAAGTTTATGTACAGACTTGTAATCAGGACCAAGAATCAATAAAATGTGGCCGATAACTCTTCCTTATTGCACTCGCCTCCCTCGTACCAACTTCAAGGAGGATAATCATTCGGAATCGTGTTTGCCATAATAATGGAAATCATTAACATTTTAACATCCCTGCCTGCCGTCATGTCCAACAGTACACGTACAGCTGTACATGTCACACCGATTTATCCAAATGGTAAGGAGGGATGAGACCAGACTGCAATAAACTGAACCTCATTTTGAATAATAAAAATCCATGTACCTTTACCAAAAACTTTATCTTCTTTGGATTATTCACGGCTAACTTTAATGAGTAAGAAGACCTTGACAAATTAAGGCCAAAAATGCTAATAATCCTGACGAACTGATACAGCTGGACCTTTGTCTAATAACTTGCTGATTTATTATTTTTATGACTTAATAGGAATTTTCAACGGTAGTCATTATTAATAAGTGGTAAATAGTTAATGAGATTCCTGAGTGGTTTCTATACTATTTTTCTAGCTGATTTTTATTAAAGGAATGCGTAACGGATATAAATATAAATGAGATAGATGAGGAATGGACATAAATATCTTGGAAAGTAGGGTTCATTGACATTTTGACATACCACGAGGAGGACGATTATCAACTGCAAACAGACCAATAGAAACCTGGAAATACAGAAAAAAGGCTGGAATTAGAGTACGGCACTTATTCTCACATATTCTTAAACTAGTTTGGACGTTTGGCTACAAAATTCCATCATCATCATGTCTTCTCATGTCGCAGGTGGAAAAAAAGGTTTTAGTCAGGACTACATTTACGTGAAGTTAGTCTGGCTTCATGTGGATGAGGTAAGTAAGTAAGTAAAACGGAGCAAGGTTTGTGTCATTATAGCGAGGTGTCAGTTTCCTCATCCAAGATGTTGTCATCATAAAGATTAGTTAATAACTGGAAATACTTGTAGATTAGATTCAGTCCTGTGTACAGGCAGGATGGAAGATTTTAAGATCCTCTGGTGTCTACCTATATAAAATAGCAATCCTAGTCTCTTGAAGTGTCGGAGGTGTGAAGAGATGATCCGGTATTAACGGTTTAAGTAAATGGTGTCTGGGATGTGTTGAGGGACTCTATGATTTTTAAGGGATTTTTTTAAAGCTCAAAGATCTGTACCAATCATCTATGATTGAATAATTGACACGACTTTTCGGTTATTGTTCCCGAATCTTCCTCCTGAGTCTTGAACCTTGTGGTATTAATTGCGACGAAGGAATTGAAAGCTGCCTATAGGTAACCGGTTTTAAAGTGAGTCAGTAAATCTGTAAGTTAGGAAGTCACTAATGTCAATCTTAGATTTTAGAATGTGTTTTCATACCGACATGAGATATTCATGCTCTTCCGTCTCCCTCAACAAAGTTAAGGCCGTTCTGCCTGTCTCATCCTCCCAAAGATCCCGACGACAGACTTTGTCAATCAATCTTCCCCAACCTCTTTTCATTCAATGCATCGGACTTGTCAAGTTGGAATATTAGGATACTTTGTAAGAATTGCATACGATACAACGTGTATTCACGGGAACATGGGGACACACGCTTTAGTAAAAGGACGACAAGAAGTGTCCACAGATTGGCAGTATCAAATATGGACACATTTTTCACGATAAATGGAATGATAACAACAGTGGACAATCACCATATCCAATCTTTTTCCAATCCTCCGAAACCTCACGTATTCTGCATTCCGTCAAACACCAACACATTATGCATTTCAATTTCTAGTATTTTTTCAATAACATGAATTCCATATATCAATACGAGACCAGCCACTCGATAAAATTCACATTCATTTCACAGAGTCACGAATCCAAAAACACTTTCACAGCCCGGAGGACCAATACTGTGTATGTTTTGGTGTGTGGAATTTGTCACGTTTGATGACCAACACCGATGGACATTTACAATAGACTTGGCTACATTCCAATCATCAAATGCATTCTTTTGCATGTAATTAATTGTTTACAAGCAACACACGAGCCGCAGACACAGGAGATTTTTAAAAATAAACCAACGTCAAACATTGCCTACCAAATCAGTAACCTGTCTAGAACCCCACGTCCCTGTCCGCTTTAATCTCTACACTAAATAACCACAAACCACGAACAAGCACACCAAACCGCATTTCCCGATCTAAACTAGCCAAGGGCTATTGTGGAAAGTGTGCGATTCTGTATTCCTCTTCTGCCAAAACCCATCGACTAAATGCATCGTCTTCTGAGAGGCGATCAAGTGCCAAAGATCGTCCCCAGCCGAGAGGCGAGGATGACAGAAGTGTTAACGGCTGGAGGATGATTGAGATGACATTGTGAAGGAAATCTGCTTGGATTTTGATTAAGAGTTTGTTTACTCTGAATTACACAGAAACAAGTCCACGCCTCTGTCTCTCTAATGACTCAATCGTATCGGAACTTTAGTACAGTTTCCCCATCATCATCTTCATCCATTGATTCCAATAATGACTAATCCGAACGGACTTTTTCCAACCCTTTTCTGACACATCGTACATCAATCCGTAGGTTGTTATTGTATGTAGTTATTGCAACTGACGGAGGATTATAGCCGATGTACTTGATCACTTCCAATTTCAGCCTGTTCAAGGCGATTATTACTTCTAAACTTACAAAGAGGATTATCGACAGCCCACTCTAAAGACTTGGAGTACCTCAAACCGCAGAAATCCATCATGCCCCATGCCATGACTGATGAACCTAATGATTATTGGGGTGAGTAATACAGAATGATTGAGGAAATTGCAACGAAGGACTCTTCATTTCATCCCTGCCTTTAATGGGCACGGATGTATCAAAATATACAAGTTCTTAAGGCCGTTTCGAAATGTCCTATAGACCGGAGTGGTTTATAACTCGAAGGCAAAGTGTCTGAAATTTTTAAAAAATCATGAAATTTCTAGACTTGTAAATTCATTTTTTTAAAAACTTACAATCATTTGAATTTTTTGATTTATTGAAAACTACAACTGCGGCTGAATAGCCGAGACTGGTTAAGACTTCTTTATGAGTTTAAATTGAATAAAAGGGCATTGAATCTCTGAAAGAGTTGTTTAGGAGGCTTGTATGCCTTCATTGTGTCCCAGAGATACAAAGGGACCACAGAAGAGGCACATCCTCCATTCAAACTCCTCAAACATTTCAAACATCAACCCATTCATCCAATCCTAATCATTTATTGTGATCTTATTATTATTACTCCTCACTTTTATTAACATTCTCATCCCTCTCCTATTTCACCCGATTGGATTATAAAGAATTCCAGCCTAATCAGGCCACGTCCACACTCTACATTTACAGATTCAACACTTGAGCACTCTGGCCAACTATCTCATCCTCTACTCCGACACACTGACATAATTCCTGAACACCCCAGCATGGCAGACCCCAGCAGAAGAGTAGCCAAAGGAACGGGGTCAGGTTTCTATCCCATTTCATTGTGAAGAGCTTTTGTGAATCTAGAAAACGAAGTTTGAGACAGTGAGAGTGTCAAAGGTAAGCAGAAGTGTAGGTAGATTGTAAATGAGGAGTTGAGGAGTGCCGCATGGGGCATCGGATGATGAATGAATCGGATTAATGCAAAAGGGCGAAGAGTGTGAGAAAGCTGATTATCCCCTCTGAATATGCAACGGAATGAAGCGTCAGTCTGCCGTCTCTCCAGGCAGGACTGTCCACAGGAGGCTCGTCCACAAATTTAATTCACAGCCACTCCGGTCTCTGCCAACAATTACCCACTTATTATCATCAGCCCTATTGTTGAAGTTTGATCATCACTAGGCTAATCAAGTATTCCCCTCCCATGTTAAATCCTAACCTATATCCAGCCAAACTCCAAAATCCAAGCTTTAGGCCTCCATCCGCCATCCGAAAGTTATAGGATAATGAAAATAATGACTGAGCGGAAGAAGGCTTTTCTCCGGCGTTTCCAGCTCCGTTTTTGTCATAAATAACAACTTCAAATCCTTCAGAAATGAAACCTTTGATCCGTCAGCCCAACTCGTTGGAAATATAAATCAAATAAAAAGCGGAGAGAAATTGTTCCTGTCTGATTAGTCCAACTGGATCATAAATATCGTCAGGGTCTGAAATCCGTCCGTTTTTTCGTCCAGCCACCTTCGCCCTTATGGCTAGCCCCCTCCACAAGAAGGAATTAGTTCGTATAAATTAGCCCTGTGTATCAGAAGTTGGATAAAAGAGGATCCAGGCCGTTTGTTTGTATCTCATCCGGGATCTAATAAAGACATCCGTCTACAAACTACCACTTACATGTCCGACCTGCCTGCACCCCAATAAATAAACTTAAATCCTACCTCCTCCGTTAAGGTAAACAGAGGAATAAGCAGGAGCCACTCATCCACCTTTTGAATAACATCCACCCATGACCTCATAATTAGTTTATAAGCCAGTGAGCCTTGTGCTCCTCTCGACTCTCGAAATAGCTTCAATACACGGACTGGGGACTTATCTTCTGTGCCCTTTACAACTCCTAATAACAATTCCTTAGTTAATTGCTACTCCTTCGTCCTCGCTTATGTAGCTATGGTTTCCAAAGGGATTCTCTTCAACAATTCTCAAAAAACTTGGAAAAATTCCTCACAAATTCCCCAAAAATTCTCAAATCCTCAAGTCCTCCGCGACGAAGGCTACCTCCTCTGATTCCATATAATTTCCCAGTCAACTTTCGGTACGTATGTTATCTACGATTTCAAAGATTAACGGAATCCCCTTCCCACACACCGTGAGGAGATTCCTTGGTGTCCTCTTACCAAATTAAAAGCAGCATACAAAATCCGGATCTTATTTTGAAAACCTTCTGTTCGCTCCCACTAATCATACGGCTAACTTTACTCCAGATAACAATTAAAATGTAACGTATGGTTTGACTCCCAGAATTCAATGTAACAGCATACAAAGCACAGGAGGACAAAAATAGGCCAAAAATACCACCACCTCACAGATAATCCATCATATCTCCCAAAAACCATGTATTACTTTATAGGAACCATCCTAATTTCCACTCATCACTCCACTTAGCTAATTATAACAGATTACCCTATAACTACAAGGCCTAGACAGCTTAACTAAACTCGAATAAAGACATCCTACAATATACATGGAGATGGAAGTTGAAAAAAAACTGGGGGAAATACCTTAAATATTGTAGTTTTGTTTAAATGCTTCCAGGGATATAATTACATCCCTGTTTCCCTCAAGATGAGGTTTTAGGCCTTAAAAGGCTTATTCGTAATAAGCACATGGAAGGTTTGGAATCACTCAAACTTGGATTTAAAACCAATGATTAATTCCACATAGGCCCAACCCAACAATTGGCTCAGTTTCTTCGTGGGCCTTACACATAGAAAAGTGCTATAGGGTTGCATAGGGAGTCCAAATGCTGACCATCGAAATAATAATATTATTCGAAATAATAAAATGAAGGCAATTCTGCCGACAAAGCCATTCCTCAAGTCTGAACATGTTGAGCTATAAAGAAGTTGGAAATTGAGCAATTGTGGCCGAACAAATCTGGAAATGTCTGGGAATCATAATTACAATGTTAATGGTAATAACACTAATAAAGCGAGTGCTAATGATACTGCACTTTTGCACACAATAACATTCAACAAGAGTAGAGTGGGCAGTATGTATGTATCCTACTATGTACTTCAGGATCTGGAATCTTCTGCTTTGAGTTCGGTATCTTAATTGCTGAGGCAGAGGGTGCATAATAATAATGATAATTGCAACAGCTTCATAAATGTTTGTTGTCCTTTTAACGGCTTTATTTTATGTAGACTAAGGATCTTTTTTGGACCGTGCACAAGCGGTGCGGTGAGGAATCCATAGGACAGGCATTGAACAAAATTATGCTACCAAAATGCTATGCAAAATTTTTGCATAATCAAAAATAAGTTGCAAATCTGACACCTTTCCAACGATATTTCCGCTCACTTTGGCAAAATTTTATTTTGTGCCAACTAACAACCCCATTTTCGAAAAGTTAAGATCACTTCGGCAAATATATTAATTAGTTGGCAAGATTCACCTACGTTTACAGAAGCTTTAAATTGTAAATACACGAAATTGAAGGGAGCGGAATGATTTGTTGAATTTTTTGAGCAGCCCCTTACTCTACCAGATGTGTTTTTAAGCTCTTAATTAACTTAATATATACAGAATGAAATGGGTAGTAATTCATTCAATGGCTAATGGGTGGATTTCCTAATGAAAAGCTTGGCACACCGACCACCGTCACAACCTATAAGTACACTTACATACAGAACAACTAGTCACTTACTTGGAGGGATGTTAATAAAAAATAATTACAAGTTTGAAGTTGGAGGTGACCATGTCAGAGAATATAATCGAGAGGTTGGAGTGGCTCTTTTCTGATCAATCCACCACAGATTTGCAAAGTCTATAATGAAAGTTAATTGGCCAATAAGGCTATCAAAATCCAGGTAGTCTGACTCATCCAATCTTGGTCAAATTGGCCTATAGGATGACCCTATACCAATTTGGACTTGCACCTTCTACGAACTTGATGAAAGGGTCCTATAGGGAATCAAGAAATATGAGATGGAAAAGTGAAAAAGCCGGTAACACAAGTCAACTTTGTAGTCAATTAATCAATCTCAAATAAATTTTTTGCTTTTTTTGACATAATGGCCTTCTCTACTTGTTCTGACTGGGGATTCTATTGGCGTCATAAAATAAATGCCGAAATTTCTCATATCACAACATCATCTTGTACATACCTCAACTCTATAGAAGACTCCACTCATATCCCCAAGACAAATATGCCAACAATGAAACAACAATCAACAATCTGTGCATAATGATACAACCTATCAGAATATAGCAATGGACTTAATTCACAATTAAAAGTGACACTCCATCCCTCCACATATTTCTGAATGTCAGTGTCCTCCAACTCAATTATAAGTTTCGACGCAAAGTTTCGTAAAATGACACTTTCCTCCATACTCCGTACATATACCATGGCAGTGGGATTAATGGCAAAAAAGGCGTCTTGAATTTCCAAATAAATTATTCAGATGGATTGGAGTCAATTTTACTACAAAAAGTTTAATAAACATTGAGAAGTCAGTTTTTCTAAATAATGCCAATAAAGCCATCTGCCCAGACTAACCCTGTTATCCTTAATTGCCATTTAATGCCACTAAAGAAGAGAGTAGACACAAATAATTCGTCCCAGAGGTCAACCCAACCAATACAGCATACATAATGAATTTTTTTACTCTTCTTTTTATAATTAGGAGCAGTCTGTGTAAATTTTTGAGACAAATTAAAAAATGTAGAAACTACAGCTCCCATACATAAAAGTGGTTTTTCCTAGTGCCGTTGGTTTTGAGGATGACTGCTGATTTGTGAAGAGCAAATGGACTGAAGATAAATACGGAATGTCGACTGATAAAAAGCTAAGTGAGTCACTTGAGAAGAAGTTGCTTGAGAGAACTTGAAGCTAGAATTCCTATATTTGTCCCGAAGGTAAAAGTGGATAAAAAACCAGCCTCTGTGACTATATATAGGAGAGAGAGAGGTGCTTATAGGATGTCAGTTCATGTCACATACTCAGAAAACAACATCTGATTTCCAAGGAATTGTTTGGGAGGTCTGGGGAATCAAATAATAAATTTAATTTTTTTTCCTCCCTCAAATTTTTTTCTAAATGGAACAAGAGCTGATGAGGACAAAGTCAAGTAGTTTGTGTCGCTAATTGACGTAACCTCGGGACATTTCCAGGTAAACTTCTCTCATTCCAAAGTCTATCGTCCCCCAGGATATTATATGAAAAGCGTTTAGCTACGTGGAAAAACATACGTGCCTTGGGTGGCTTGCCTCGTCTATGAATCTTTGCCTTTAATTCTTGTATTTTTTTCGTCATTTCATCAGAAGTCATTACTGCATATTTTTAACCCTTTGTCATTCAGCATAAGAAGGTGCAAACTGCCTGTTATAAGCTTTACACATATGGATAAACACCTTTGGGACTGTCCATTAACCACGGCTGTCAACACTCGACACCTTTGGCGACTTGGCCTCAGCAATATTTGCATGCAAGGGCCGCCTGGCCTTTTACATCGAGCCCCTCTGTAAACTACCTTCGTTGATAGGCAATCAATAGTGAAGCTCCAATCCGTCATATATGAAGGTCAGCATGATGGGGACTTGGTGTCAAAGGCTCGGTAGGGAAACAGTTGACACACAAACGAGAAGCTTAAGACAACGCAGTTTATAAACCACCCCTTATGTAAAATAGAGATTTGTTCCAACGTCTGGTCAGAAGAATATCATCGGAAAGCAGCCTTGGACCGCAACAATTGGCAACAATAGGAAAATAACATGTGCTCTTATGAAAGTTTCCCATTGCCAACTTGTTGTATTCAACTCTGTCATTTAACCCGTGGAATTTTTTGCACTGATCTGGTTGGACTTTGTCACATAATATGCAACATTCCCTGCAGAATACTGAATTGAAGAACAACTATGTCCAACAACCAAAAAAGCTTGATTGGTTTTTTTCCAGATCGAGTATTTTGTATGCAGTTGAGTCCATTTAGTCAGATCCACATGCCGACCATCCAATAAAAGTTTGTAACTTTTTAATGGTGAATATGTCAAGCTACATACAAGAGTGGTTCTAGACTCTACTGGATACTACCTGATCACAGCAGTTATGACGCATTGAATTAGTAAATGTTAATGAATAGATAGATTTGCATAGGACGAATTTGACCGACGTTATCAGATGTTAAGAATCTTGGGATAAAGTAACGTGAAGTTTGGGGATATTAACGAGATAAGAAGTTCCTGTAATAAACCATTTGTAACCTCTCCATAAAATCCATTCAGGTTCAATACGGAACATAAATCCTCGTGTCCTGAGATACTGATCGACGACATCCACATTCTTGGCATTAACTTTATGAGATTTATGACAATTCTAATAGGATTCGAGAATTGCAGAACTTTACAAGTTTGTGAACCCTCTGTCAACTGTAGTCGACCACATACAGCAAATTTACTCTTTGTCCATAAGTCACAACGTCCCAAACAATGCGATGATCAAGCCCATTTTGTGAATTCTGAATCTTGGAATGTTTAAGAATTAGGAGATTTGGCGAAGAAGGTACATATATTCATCCACATGCAGTTTTAAAAAAATCTATCATATTCCTTATATCAGGGTTGTTATGTTTAAAAAATATGGAATATTTTTCATAAAAAATTTAAAAAAATGAAACGGTGTACTTTTCAAATTTTAAGAAATTTCATGAAATTTTGAATTTGAGATGAAAAATAAGTGAATTTCATTGTTCATCGATCTTCATCTTTCATTTTGTATGAAATTTAACTTATTTTTCGTCGTTCCTTTATCACTTAAAATTACATCTAACAACTTTGCATTTTATTGCATGCGATTTCACACAGAAATGGCAGAGAACTCCAACCAATGTTTTCAAACCTCAGAATTGTTAATTGTCAGAACCAGGTTTGCCAAACCATACCACCTGAGCTTATCTACCTCGAAGTCCAAGTTCAAGTCCTGAATCTACTTGTTGATTTAGTGCTTAAATTGTTCAATGAGGAGATCCCCTGCGTTGCTGAGACATGATATGATCGAGTGATATTAGTATTAGGCCTACATTACAACTTACAAGGGCAATTCAATCTGTCTGCCTTCATTGAGATTATACGAGAGCGTTGTAAATTTTTATAAACTTTTACAAAGTCAGACCGGATAAGCAGAGTGAAGAATGACCAATCGGCCTAACCAAGCCATGGGACCCTGTCGAGTCACTCTAGAGTTCTAAGCTCTACAAGACTCTCCTCTCCTCAAGTCCAGATTAATAAGGCAGTTTAGAGGTTTAGCAGTTTTGCTTGAAAGTTACGAATAAAAATCTCATTCAACAAGGAAAGAACAGTAATGGTAAACTAGTATATTCACTTGTATACATGTACTAGTCAACTTTAATAGTTCAGTCTTATAGGCAATAATGAAGGGAGAAGCCTCATTTCTTATCAAATACGAAATATCGCCCTTGTCTCTTGTCAAATTGAATTCTTTCAGCTAAATCGTCCTTTCATTGTAAATTTTAAAAACCTCATTTGTACAACTCAACTTCATTATACTTCTTGATATTAAATATTAAAATTATGAATGGGACTTCTCTCCCATCCTAGCAGAATATACTGGTCGTAGTTCCTTGTGTTCGTTGTAGTTTTGTGTGTGACATGGATTGAGGATCGGTCGGAGGTGGACAGGCTTGAACAATGCAAAGCTGGAAGCTTCTTCAGGCACCTTTTCATTGCTCATCACGTTGGTGGTCCACATTCATAATTTTACTATCTCCTCTCCAACTTTTTTTTTTGTTTATTTACAAACTGGAATGATTTCCCTGTCTCTACATCATCCTCATTCTCATCATCATCGAATGTGATATAATGTAATATAAAAAACCCATCTAGAATCCATCGACCAAGGAAGAGACAACTATACAAGCATACAAGAGCGTAAATAAACGACATCGTATTGTGTAGCCTCCGCTTCATGAGCTGATGTCCTCAATCCTTTTCCATTAGTTTGTAATGTTATGTCATGTTAATGGTGGGACAAGCCATCACGAAACATCTTCCAATCCTAAGACCATCAGAGAGAGCCGGCCAACAACTTGACGAGGAGGGCTTGAATACTGCAGCCACAACTGGTCACCTAACTTCCATTTCGGATCATTCATAAACTTCAAAGCGGAGGGTACAACGATGTGAAACCTTCAAAAACGCTTCCTAGACTTTAACTTCTCTTAACCCTCCTGATGACCTTAGCAAGCTGCCCTTAGCTGCTGCCAACCCACCAAAGGATTCGGTACATCGCTTCGGCCACTAGCAGGAAGTCCACAATGACGGAGGTGCAGTGTCACGGACTTGTATATGTCAACCAAAATGCAGACGGCCCGTAGCTTATAAGCAGCCCATTGTCATTATGTAATAAAGAACTTTCCTAAGCACACATGCACATTACAAACAGATTTTAACCAGGTGGAATGTTTAGGTATAGCTGACCAATATTATGTAGACTTTGGGTTATTGGTTCTTAATTGGAAACTACTAGAGCCGACGGGATAATTGAAGAGTAAACCTCTCGTCCTCTTGTCTCTCTATGGGAATTTAACAATGAAATTGAAAGGGTTTGAAACAAAAAAAAGTACAACAGGAGCTGTCCTCGTTTAAAAAAGACATTTACAGTTGACACACAACTCCCTGTATTGTATACGTAGTAAGTAAGGTATGTATGGGTTATACAAGTTGAGGAGTCCATGTAGTTTATTGCATATAGGTAAGTCATAAAATGAACATAATAGTTCCAAAAGAGAGTGGACTCACTTCTGTACTACAAACTACAAAGTTATTATATAAACTTTAATACAAAGTCAACCAAACCACCTCCAAGTTCCTTAACTTCGGAACATTACAATCAGCAAAAAAAGAGTACCGAACAAATATTATCACGGCGAAGCTATTTTTATGATTTAAAAATGGATTTGTATTTTCAACTTCTACACACTAAACTAAGTCTGTGTTAACTGTAGTGGGTATTTGAGACACTTAACGACCGCATATATCGGAAACTTTGTAACTCAAGGAGATAATGACTTCTAGCTCTTCCTATACCAACTTACGTCTTATGTATTAACTTCTAACCAGCACATAGGTATTCCTGATCTCCTGGACTTTGAAGTCCCCTTTGAAGTTACTTACTATGTATACCTTTAGAGGAAAAGACTAAAAGACCACCTGAAAAATGAAAGGACTGAGCAGACAGATAAATCAGGAACGATGCTTATGAAGGGACACAGCAAGAAGCTAGGCAGGCCGTTTTATCTCCAAAGCTTCCTCTCCTCAATTCCATTCTCCAAATAATCCGTAGGGAATTCATTGTGTCCCTGGAACAATACCTCAGAGACCAGGACTACAGACTCTCTACCAGCGTCCCTCTGTAACGTGGACATGGACATTCAAACCGTTTAATATTGAATCCAGTAGCCAGGGAGGTAGGAGATGTGGATATGAAATCCATCTATCTCATCCTCCATCTCCGAAGGATCAAGAAATGTATTCCTCCGTAGGCCTCACCCAATCCGAAGAATCCTCACCCGGAATTCAAGTCCCCCTCCGAGGAATTCTCAGGAGCCCTTTAGCTTAAAGGTACTTGTAACCAATTAAGTAAGACATCCACTCTACCACTAGCTTTCTTATGAGATTCAAGGTTGAATGAGACCTGAAATGAAAGGATGAATGGAGACAGGAGTACAGCAGAGCTGGTAAAATACGTAAGTAAACATTTTAAAAGATGTTTTAAAGACTTTGTTACTTTTGCCTTAAGGAGATGAGGCAGTTATTGTACATTGACACAATGTCAGGGAGCTTAGGGCCCTTGGAAACGCGTGTGTGGCAGTGTCCATCTGATTATGTGCTCCCCTCCACACCTCAAGTCCATCTTCATCGATGGTCCCACCCATCTAACAATATATTCTTTGCCTACTACCACCACTGGCCCTTCCATAGGTAACCTAGGAAGCCTCTTCATCTTCTACTGATTCTTGTCAAATAAGTTCCGTGAAAAATTTCTTGGTTAGGAATAGTTCAGAATAACCGGTAGGAGTTAATGGGCAACACGGACTTTGGCATGAAAGTACCTCATAGTCCTTAGTCGTCTCTGATTCAACAATGCCCTTGGGTTTCCGGTCAACCTTTCTCAATCTACATTCCATGTTGTACATACAAAGCAGTCGGCAGAGTACCAGTAGAGTATGTATGGCCTAGAACCTTGTCCAAGTATCGTATCCTGTCATTACATTGTCAGCAATTGCGTAAAAGCTAAGAATCTCTCAATTACGAGATTTGGAACCCTAAATCATTCCATTTACTTCCGGACTATTAGGTACCTAACGATCGATGATCCGCCTTGAGAAGAATTGAGATTATTGAATTCTCAGAATGTTAGTGCCTCTGAATAGAAATGAAGGGAGGTCGGATGATTCCTGACAAAGATGTGATTTGACAGGTGGATGTTGATGAAGGATAGAGTCGGCGGCAGTGGGGGTATACGAAGGGCTACTTTTTAAACGTCCTTAGCCTGACTGACTGAAAGGGACAAATGATGTCCGGAGTGCGCGGTGATGTACGTCATTTGTCATTTAAAAGAGCCGAGTCACGGATGGTGCGACATGAGTCCCGAATCTATCCCCCCGTGTGGACTTTTTTAAATTTCCAAACACATTTCCAGCCAATCACTGTCTACTTTGGGACAAAACAATCGCCGAAAAGGTAAAAAGCTATAACAATGATGATACACCTCGAGAAGTTAAATAACAGCCTCGGCACCCACCACCTTCGTCGATTTCAACCACCACCGTCGGTAATCTCTCTCCAAAATATCCCGACTTAAAATGGGCTGACGAAGGTGATTCAACATTCTGACTCTTCAGGACTACAATTGGTTTAAAAAACATAACACCGCTTTTGAAAGCGACTCGACTTGGCTGGAGTAAAACAGCAGGGAAAAGTTGCCTTGAGCTTTCAATATTCAAGCCTACTTACAGAAACGACTGACATGACATTTGTGCTACAAGTTCCGCTTGTTCCTTGGGTGACTCTCGAAATTGAGAGAGACAGACAGACAGAGATTCCTAAAAAACATTTAATGTTTTTGGAATTCATCGCACATAACCGATCAACAAAATTGATGCCTTGCTCAGCAGATGCTTTGTAGGTATAAGTTGTGTTATTTCAGAATCCAAATTTCAGTATGTGTAAGTATCATCAAAAAAGGGACACACGCCATCCAATTTCCTGGCATATACTTCAATACGTCGATAATGTACAGATCTTTAAAGACGTGTTGTTGCATTATGCGGGAACTGAGATACATGTGTGACAAGCTTTCGTTTAAAACCTCCATCGCCGTCATCCAACTAGTTTCGTACACAGAAGGAGAGATAGGATGGGTTAAGCGATACAGGAACAATGTAACCATAATCAACACATCCTATTGACTTTCAGTTGTAATGACCCTGAGATAGTTTAATCTGTAATCTCTGATGTTAGGGCTTCTGCCCGACGAGGTGACGAGGATTTTGCAGTCCACAGTTCCCGGAACATCCTTGAAATCAGTTCGGAGAATTGGACTCCGTCTGCTGCGTCAGTTAAATTCCCTGGCAGAATAACATTGAAAATACCATCAACAATTGGAAGGCTCTGTTGACGGATTTCGAACAGGAATGAGGAAACGAAGTATTTATCAGGTCGTCCATACTTATCAATATTCTAGAACAGCTATTGACTAATCGAACTGGGAAACTGGGTGCAGAATTCAGTGAATTGAAACCAATTTCCATGAAAATTCCAAATGTTGACTACTGATTTGAAAGTATTTGGTTGAAAATGTGTACAAATCACCTTTTCCTGTCTGGGAATTCTGGGAATTCGTGTAAAGTTATTATTTTAGGTGAACATTATTCGGATTTTTTAATACTACAATTTGATTTTATCAGGCAAAATTCAGTTGGATTTGCATATTAGATTGTCGTCATATTCTCATTGCTCAGATGTAAATAGGATTCGCTGATATGTAGAGAGAGTGTAATCAATCACGGAGGAGTGCGTGACTTAAAAATACAGTTAATGACAAAAATAAATTCTCATCTCCATCCTTTATCAACTGAACTAATCTGTATAAATGTCACCCCATGTTTTTAACACCCATTCAAATACTTTAAATAAAATTCTTTGAATAATCTGTTATCCAAACAACATAGGATTTCAGTTATCGGCTCGTTGAAATATTTTAGATTCCACTAACTAACTATTCCTAGTATAGATTATGCTTGGGAATACATACAACATCAAAGCCTTTCTCTTCGACAGGGACCGTCCACAATGTCAATCTTCTAAAATACCTCAAGCTCTGAACACACATTTAAAATTTGAATTTCAACTTTTAAAAAACTACTCAACAATCAAGTGTCGCAAACTCTTTTTTTTACATTCCTGATTTGCCAAGGACTCGGAATCAGTCAGGAGATGAAAGGATGAGACGAAAGCTAAGGAAACTGTCTACCATAGCGTATGGACGGTCCTCCTCATATGTTGATTCCATTATTCTAATGTAGGTAACATATTCTGATAATAAAGTAGAGGCTGAATTATAAATCTCTGAGGCTGATGGAAGAGGAACAACTTTTTCGTCTAATGGCTAATCTCATTTTAAAATCTTAATCTTTTCTTGTGTCTGGCCGCAAAGGAGATAATATGCAATTCCATTATAGACTCGTTTCTTCCGTCGAGGCAAGGATGCTATGCTTGGCCTGCCTGGCCTCTGACGCTTCGCTACAGTCTTGATTTTTTTGCACACATTTGCAAACCTGACACTAATCCTCATTTACAAAGTGAGAATTTAAATGTCACCCTAGGTCAAGTAACTCGGGGATTAGTGAAGCGAGAAAAGACAGACGGGACTCTTCCTGTATGTCTTCATACTTACTGTCAGTATTCATAAATTAAATGTAAATCAACAAAGAACAGAGACTCTGGTTCCTCCATCCAAAGTTCCAAACGGCCGGTCTGGGACATTCATCATTCCGTATGTCCACATTCGAGGACTCCAGATTCTTCTCAACCTCAAGCCACACCGAAGTCTGTGAACTTGACGCTTGAGGCTTGACTCCCTGAGCATGTAATAAGTCAAAGGGGCTTTTAAGACTTATAAATTGTTATTGTAAATGTACGGGATGGATAAATTTAATGAAAGGAGAAGATATCTTGTTAAAAGGCGGTGGGGGGCTGGTGGAGATAGCACAGGGCCTTTGTAAAAGTCCTAATGTCTACCGAGGGAGATATCCCAGGGCCATTAGAAAATTTATAAGATACACACACACACATGGAACGGAGGCTAGGCTTTTACGGGGATCCTTTGAGGCTTTGAGACTGTGAGTCCTGAGGACGTAACCTATGCTAACCCTGGCCAGGGTCAACTTCAAACTTAATGGAATTACTTTGGTTTATAAAAGTTTAATATTCAAATAGACAAGTACGTGCTGCATACTTTTACATTTACATAATAACCTAACCTCTGTACTCCTGGTCCAGCTGTTGACGAAGCAGGCAGCTAGTTACATTCAAGTGTTAAAGTAAAAGATCAAAGTCAACACTTGTAAACATTTCCTCAAACCTTTTAGGAACATCAGGCCGAAGGTATTCTAACATTTTAACGCTACAACATTTTAATATTTGAACATTTTAATGAAATCCAGCCTCCTCCTCGTCGAATCTTTTGCTTCAGGATTTCTTTTCGTAAACGTCAAGGCGAGTTGGTCAGAGGTCGAGGCTTGAAACACGCCATGCTAAAGAGTTATTATATTCGATAAGCTTCTCTCCTCTGCCTCTGAAGAGTTTGTTGTTTGGGCTTTTGATAGGAGGACCCAGCCGCGTCGTTCATGAACATTCCTCAGCTTGATAAGCCCAGGCAGAGAGTGTGGAATTTAATTAAAAAAGAAGCCAGGTACTTTCGTGATAAAAAATCCTTGATACTTTGATACACTAGTAAACGGTTGATTTGCGACAAAAGTCCAAGTCCATCACCACCACCACTGCCAACCTCTATCAACTAATAAATGTTATTCTATGTAGTCAACCTGTGTGAAGTTCTTGTGTCAATAAAACAGCTTGCAAGGTCTGGTCTGGCACAAATCAAGCCTCGACTTTCAAATCTCTAAAGCCAAATCCTCCAATATCCACTAACTCTTTTTAAGATCCATCATTTAAGAGAGAGAGAGAGTCCAAGGAGAGGCTACTTCCTTAACCAGCCATGAAAATGATAATAATATTTAATAACCAGATAAACATTTTAAGTCGGATAAAAACTCTCGTCATAAAATCCAACATCCACAATCCAAATCCACTGCAATTCAACTCATACAAAGTATGCATGCACATACTGGCAATGTTCCATTGTAATCCCAATGCTCCAAGATCTTGTTTAGATCACAACCCGTTTCTCAAGCCTCGTCTCAAATCTCAGGTGAGTAAACCAATCAGTCCCAGAACATACAGAGGATACCTATCCACCATGCAATACTCCATACTACATTCAACAATACATCTCCTCTAAGGTCCAGTTATCTTGAATCAATACTTCGTCCATAAATCCACAAATCTTTATCCCAAGACAGAGAGGACAAGACGGGGAAGTGAATAAGAAAGCTTAGGGCGAACTAATAATCATAATATTTAAAGTATCATTTCCACCAACATCCACCACCAGCTCAGCAAGACCTCATCCACCAACATTAACATCCAGCATCAATATCAACACCACTGGCCAGCCTCACATACTTCGAATATTAAAATCTCACAAGACATGGAATCCAAACTGGAGGATCACGTCTTGTGACGGCTGGACAATGGAAACCTCTCTTCGAGAATTCAAAGGAGTTAAATGATCGTGAAACGCCAAACCAAACTTCCAGATCCAAATATGTTTTGTATACTAAATCGGATTTTATGACAGGAAAACTCCGTAAGGATTATGCCTCCATCGTCCACAATCCAACACCTTCTTATATCTCTATTTGAATATTTGAATTAAAAATAATAGCCTCAGCAGAGAGAGCCTTCAAAATGTATAGGACTGTTCATAAATGGCATTAGAGCATTAGCCCCCAAAATTTCATGCTTCTATGACATCGTCCAAAAATGTTTTACCAAAGTCTACTTCCATTTTCAAATGCAGTCCTCATTTACTAATTTATTCTGCCTGCCCCTAAATTTCGACTAACAATTTCGAATGATAAACAATTTTTTTAAACGATTCTTCAAATTCTACGATGCTTTTTCATAACCAAATTTCTCAGTTGTTTTTTAAGTCCAGAATGTAATTTAAGTTGACCTTTTTTACAGTATTTCAATTACCTATGCTTTACATACTAACATATCTTTCTTAAAACCGAATGAATATGCAAAACATGGCAGGTATCAAAATGACAGCAATATAGTGAACATCTAATGTTGAAATAACAACAATTTTAATCCCCTTAATCCGATTGCCGAATGACGAGAATCAAGTGACCAAAAAGTTCAGTTGACTAATCGAATTTAAATCATCTCTTGCCACACAACTTACAAACAGCCCTTGGAATAATTCAAACCGAGTACAATTCAACAATTCCAGTCGGTTATTTTTAGAAATATCATTCCGTATAAAAAGCTGGAGGACTACAAACAAAGTTGTACATAAAGTTCTACATAGCAGCAGCATCAGCCTGTGGATGGATGTAGTCTATTGTAATTTGTACTACATACTACCTCCAAATGTGTACTTATCATTTCTATGAAGAAAGAAAAAACGGTTTGGTAAACAGAGGCGCGTCCATCATTTCCCATCATCACCTAATGCACACTTACTTATAATTCTTAATAGACATCGGAATTAGCTGTACTAACTATTTGCATACCACAACATGCAACCATCTTAGACCTCCATCCTCTCTTCCTTACAATTCCATACTTTTTCCATGTGTGCCAAAGCTATAAATTCAGTAGAATTTTAAGCTACTATGTACTAGTCACGAGTACGATCCTCACATTGTTTTCATTATGAAGGCTTTTGATGTCTTGAATACTTTAATAAATGTACGAGCTTATCAAAATAGTCAGTATAGATATAGGTTAACTTTAATTCACTTTTTACACTGAATGTAAAAGACTTTTTTCAAACAACGTTTTTGAACATTTTTCAGGAAATCTAATGTGACAAATGTTTTCAAAATAGTAAATCGTATTGAAAAGTAGTTTGAGTCAAATTTTTAAGGTAGGAAATTTTGATGAATTATTTTCTTGTGGTTTTATTTCGTATTCTGTTTAAAAACTTTAGTCAAATCCGGTTTATATTGGATCAATTATTTGTAATAAAACCTTTCCAACTTTCAGGTGCAAAAACATATCTACATTTTCAAGTCTAGATGCACACATTGACAAAAACAAGCGGGTTTGATCTCTTAACATAGTCCATGGTGTATTCCCATCATTTAAAAAAAACCTCGGACAAATAGACTGACGGTGAGAAGTTAATTTATCTTATGGACAGATAGCTTAACTACTACACTTTTCCATACTTTATTACTATTGGTTTGGTACTTTGATACTTTGGACGTTTGGTATTTGTAACAAACAAAAAAAAGAGAATGGGTTATATGTTTTCTCAAGTTTTTTTTGTAAAACACCTCACCTCCTCTAAAAGTTAGTGACGGAGGAGTGTTATACGATCTTCCAGTTTTTTGAGAATGGGAAAGAGGAATAAAACACCTGAAGAATCCCCGACTATTATTTTCTGCTAAGGAACTTCAAAGTCTTTGGAGAGAGTGGATTCTGAATGAATGGACAGACCAACCAAAGGATTTTAAAAGACAGTAATAAGACAGTGACCTTAAATTGTAAATGTAGAGACTATATCGACACTCTTATGGATAGAAGAATGGATTGAGTTGTTGGACTTGGACTCCTTAGCTTATTTCATTATTTCCTTCATTTCGTGGATTCCACGGCTCTCCAAAGTGTCCAAAGTGCCTGGAACTCTGAAGGTGAGAAATGTGTTATTATTCCTACAACCTACAACCTACAAGTCGGTAAGGATTACATCTCGGAGAGGATTTCTCAGCGATTCCGTATGTTTTAGGTGATTTCAGGAGCTTGGGATGGAGAGGACAATGAAACTGTGACTATAGGAGTGTCCGGCAGTTGCAATTACCTTTCAGGAAGGTTACAAAACCTCTGAGGAGTCTTTCCAAACTTTCAGAGGCATAACAGTGGAAATCCCTATAGGGCCTAGTGGTACCTGTACGTTTCCTATCAACTTGGCTCCCACATAGTCACCTTCGTAGTTTCGAAGGATTCGTATATTGAAATGGAGGAGTCCACGGTTTTTCGGAAAAACAAAACAGAGATTCCTGAATCTGTAGGAGGGCCTTTTCCAGTATTGGAGAGAAATGTTTTACAGCCCCGGCGTAGTCATAAAATTTCATTACACCTGAAACGCCGGCCCAAAATACATGGAAGACGCTAAGATATTATTTATCCTTTTTCAAGAGAGAGAGAGGAGAGAGAGACTTACTTATAAACTTCTAAACTTATAACGGCATACCTCACCACCACCGACTAACACTTATGTCCCTCGCCTCCAGAAATCAAAGTCTACTGCAGTACAAGAAGGTGTAAGGATAGGGAACCGTCTGAGGAAATACGACAGAGTCCTCCTAATAATAGGAATCCTGAGGAGTTTAAGCCTAAGGAGGAGCTAATAGGACAGTGATTGTGGTAAGTGAGTTGACTAAATGCTTAAATAGTTAAATAGTTAAATATCTGTAAATAGGTGATGGAAATGACCCGAAGAATCATGGAAGAAGACACAAACTCCTTCAAATGCCAAAAAGGCTTGAAAGGGCACGGGCTGTTGAGACTGAGAAGGAACAGGCAGTGCTAAGCTGACCATAACCAACCGTCTCTGATGATAAGATGTCCATAAAGAGGACTGACATGATGAAGAAGAAGGCGATGAGGGATTTAGTCGAGGATGACCTCTTAATCCTTAAAACTTGTCCTGTCCCTCGGAATCATGTCCAGTCCATTATTCCGCCATATTATGCAGAATAGTCGTAGGAAAACACCTTCGTCTCCTCTAAGTTCTTTGGAGTTACAGTTACGAGTCACCTCTGTAAAAGGCTATGTTACAGATACTATTACTGTTACAGGCCGTTGGGAATAATTGGAAGAGATGTCAACCTGCTGTAAGCTTACTGCTTCTTCTTTAGACAGTCACTGTAACAAAATTAGGATGTTGTTTTCCTCACGTCTGGTGGAAAAGGTGGGGGACTTCGTTACCATTGGGGATGGAGGGGGTAAGGTGAGGATGGATTCGGTACACGGGTTTGGGTACAAGACTTGGAATCGCAAGGGAATTAATTACATTGTCCGATTCTGAGTCATCTTCGATGAGAGAGAAAGTTATGTGTCAGGGGAAAGTGAGACGATGGGCTAGAAATTTGAGTTCGGATGCAGAATGAAGTGGGTTGGATGGGTTAATTATAATCAGGAGACATTAATTGTAATTAAGGCCAACTTACTTGTTGTCGATGTTCATGTGGGGCTTGTAAGGACATTGAGTCCCAGGTTGTGGGAGCCACGAAAAAGCGGAACGGCGTGAGAACCGTCCGCTTTCCCTTCGCAGCACCACAGCTTTAGTGGCCCTGGAGATTTAAGGAGTCTGGCCCCGAATTCGGGCACGGGTCACCCCCTCTGACCTCCTTCCTCACTAAATCACACCCTACTGCACTTCCCACACCCCCGTCGAAATATTCATCCCGTATTATCATTAAGTAAGGACTTTTCCCCATTAACACTTCACATTTGCAAATCGGTCCTCCACATGCAAAAGGAACACAGAAGAAAAACTTTAAACACTTAAGAGTCTCTACAACTAATTCCTTTTAACTAGTTGGAGGATTTAAATATTTAAACCCAATTCCAAATTCCGACCCAACCTGCCAATCTGAAGCTCGGATTCAAACTGAAGCACAGGAATCAGTCAACTGCCTTAAAAAAGACACAACTGTCAAATAGTTAATTCCCACGTAGTAATAATAGGCTGGGTTGCATATGGACATGGATGACCCAGTTGCATCACCATAGCACAACCACCATTCATCAACCACACTACCACCACTACTATATACTACTACTTAACCACTACCACCGTGTCCTCTCCTTATTCTCATTAACTGTCATTTAAAAACATTTAAAAATCCTAAAAGCTTCGGCTCCGATATCTCCAACATTAAAGGATTCAACACCCGATCCTTTTTTTAATTTTGCCAACTTATGGGAAACTGACACTTGCGAGTTGCTCGTCTTGACGCGGTTAGAGGCTCCACTTGTCCTCGATCTGTAATTGGTGATAATGGTTAGCTGGATGGTTTTGTATTTGATATTTTCATATCTCCAGATACTTATCCACTTATCCTATTAAAGGAATAATGGTTTCTACAATCCATTAGTCTTTACCATCAAATAAGCTTCAAATGTCGAAGGAATCCTTTTAAGAGTATTTTTTTTAATTGCTTCCAAAATCCAATCGAATGGGCTTGGAAACGTGCAACGATTCACTCAACAACCTCGTTGTGTAATTCATACCATCCATAAATTGTTTTGATATAATTCCTTAAATTGCTCCATTCATTAATATCCAAAGTGTGGGGAACAATGAGCCCAGGATTTGGGGATTTATTAAATGCTTCTCAAAACAGTTTAGAACTATTTAGCAAAATCTAATGGCATTTTTTCTTTTAAGTTTATTTGATTATTTTTAAACTGTCCACACGAGGCTGAGGTGGTTAAGAGGTTCAAAGCCGTGTTGATTGATTCTGCCTGCTCCTGATGTCAGTTTGGGTGTCAGTCACGACGGGTTGATATTTTGACTAAAACTATGATTCCAACAACACATCCCAGAACGACGATTTGAATAAACTCACTTGCAACGACGAAAGGTTTTTTTTTCGTTACAGAAATAAGAGTTTAATTTTTCCAATTTTGAGGAATTTAAGGACTAATATTCCAACCTATTTTCACACGTCTGTTGAAAAGGGCTTTAAGAAACAATAAGGGCTTGGAAAGTTGTAGGAATGGGTTTGCTATAGCAGATTGGAGTTACCTGTGCCAAGGTGTGAGTCCAATTGAACACTGACTAGTCTCAATCCAGCCTGGGCTAGGATAATACAGAATAAGAGAATGATGATGAGGATGGCCTATCCAACTCACCTTTTCAATCCTCAGCCCAACTTTCAGAGAGCGAGACTCTTTTAAAGAGGATAGCTATCCTATATGGATTTGCTTGTGGTGGCCGAGAATTTGTTATTAAATGCATTTTGCTTAGTTAGTCAGCTTAGCCTATAGCATTTATAACCACCACCACCGCCACCAACTCTCAGTTACCAGATCACCAACATTACGAACACATATTATGAACAACGAACAATATTATGGACAATTCTAACTCTCATACTTCTAAATGTGTTCCAAGGAGTCTTTCACTCGTCGTCCACCAATTCTCAAACTCCCAATCCCATCGCCAAATCATTCCATAGTAAATCCACTAAATTATCTTAAAGTCTCTCAATCTCCCTTAAACTTATTATCAACATCTCATCACATTCGGATTTGTAGGATTAAACTCCATGTCCTCTGCCATACTGATCAGATACGGACCACAGATATCAAAGATATATCAACTCAACTCATCTTCACTATGAATTTACGATTAGTATTACGTACCTACCTACGAGGGACTTGATACTTCCTATCATCATAAAACACACATAAAGTAAACAAAGCAAGAACACACACAAAACACACGGAGGGATTGCTGGGAATTATCCTGTTTGTTAATCGAGTCCAAACTTATACTTACAACTAACAGCTCTTTATTTATTTACAGAGGAAAGGCTTTTGCATAAACGGTGGTTGGGAACTGTCCAAAAGTCAGGGCTTCGGATGGGTAAAATCAATCTGGGCTTAATGACTGCGTTTAAATGGGTCTTAATCTGCTTAAATTCACTTTTATGAACAAGTTTCCTCAAACGCAATCAAACAAGAAATTAAAATATCAAAAAAAAACAATCGGAATTAGACACTATTGTTCATAGAATTAAACCCCCTCATTCTGAAGTTAATTAGCTTGACCCTATCAGGTCACTAGGACATCTCTGATGGATGACTGAAGCCGATCGAATTCCAGATGCACAAGGGAGGCCAAACATGAAATGTCGGTTACCATTACTTTTGACTGCGAAGTTTATAAATGGTCCAATTCCGTCGGACCTTAATCGCCAACAACCTACAGCCTGTTTTTTACATTACATAGTAACATTCCATAATCTACAGTTGAGTTCTCTACCCCCTTTATTGTTGATTGTTGGCAGATAAGTACATTTGGCAGAAGGAAAAAATTGTCAACATTTTTTGGAACACTTTTGAGACTAAATATTAAAATTTATCTCCTGAATTGATTGTACAAATGTCGACGTATCTGTAATCTCCTCTTGTCTTATCTCCAGCAGGCCATAAATACACGAGCCACGAGGCTTGTCTTTGTTGGCTATCCAGTTCTTTAAACCCACAATACTACGTATTATTACATATAGTTACAGATATAAGGACTGAAATAACTTGCTTCCAAAAAATCATTTCGTATTTGCAAAAAAATCGTCCTCAGATATCTACAAGTAAAACACTTGTAAAATTGTTATTCCCAATCATCACTTACAAGACTCTTGCCTATCATTAGAATTTTAATTGCTGGGCAATTGAGTTTTAGAAAAATGCATTCCAGGCACTACAACCGAAAACCCCAGAGCAAATGTACAACAAGCTTACTGATTGTAGTTTAGATTGCTGCTGTTCTTGCTGCATTAAAAACGAATGAAATCCAAAGGTCAAGAATCCGCAGAAAGTTTAAGTGCCATCGATGGGTGGATTGGGTTACATCTTTTTATTCAATTCCAACAATCTCATCAAAATATCCGATTTCACATCCACCAGCCCCATCCACTCATTCATTCCATCAAACATCTCACAAAGTCACAAAAACCTATCTCCCTTCTCCATCAGTCAATTAAGGTTTTGAAATCCGACCTCTCAATAAGTACATGATGTCCATGCTCCATCAACTCCTGCATTTACGACCCTCTTGTAAATTAAATTATTTGCATGGGAACGATCTGAAGGCCAGAGGGACTGGAAATTCGAATTCATTAATCTATCAAAAAAGAGTTAGAGGGAAAAAGGGTTCTAATTATAATGTCCATCCATCAGGAAGCTGGAAAGTGATGAGAATCCTCTTGTTTATTATAAAGCCATTCATTTAACAACTCCCCAAAACCAAATCATTCCATTAAATCCCAAACCGACTCCAAAATTGCTACAGGACTACCATCTTATACCTTTTCCAGTGTAAAACCTATAAGGGTCGTGTATTTATTTGTAAAGGTGCTTAAGCAAGCCACCCGCTTATATGGATCTACTACTCTCAATTATGTTTCATTACGGAGGTCCTAATCAAATACAGATCCAACATTCAACAACTCAAAAATCTTTTAAAGCAACTAAAAAAAACTTCCTTGGATGGAAGTAGATGTATCCCGAAGTCATTTTAAGCTAAGCTGGTGGTTTTATATCTTGTAGTGAAGGTTGGAGTGTTATAGGGAGACTGAATCAATTCTAGTGCCTACAGATCCCAAAAAGATTTAGAAACTGCTTTATCAGTTCTGCGGTTTACATCTATTTTTTGAATTGTTTGAACTCAGGTATTTTACGTAGCCGGAACAACGAGGCCGGTATGAGCTTGTTAAAATCAAAATCTGAAGGAGGGTAGTTATCTCTGCAAAAAAAATGTTTTTCAAGAAACAAAAAAATTGATGGAAAAATTTGAAAAATGAAACGGTGTACTTTCAAATTTCATGAAATTTTAAGAAAAATAAAAATCGATAGATTTTTTATTTTTCATTATCTTTGTTTTCATTTTTTTGAAGTTTCACTTACTTTTCATCTTTCATCTTTCACTTGAAATTTCACCCAAAAACTCTTGATCTCATGGCTACAGAATCAAGGTTTCGTGTTTGGTGTTTTACTGGCATTATTAACATTAATCAAAAATATAGCTGATGCCTCCTGTGCATTAAATAATGTCTATTAACAACAAATCAAATCCTCACTTGAATACTTTATTCATAATTTCCAGATTCACGTCCAAGCGTATGGAGTTTTTAATGACAATCGGACGCTTAAGACAATTTGGTGGCATTAAATTTCACATATTGCCATAAACGCCACAGTGCAAGTGGCATTTAAGCAAACCCTGTAAGGAATAAGTGAAGAGATTTATGTGCAAGGAAGGAGGGACGGTACCAGACATTCCATACGTCATAGCACCACACACAAGGGACTTCAACCCCTTCCTTCCTCCAAGTCTCAACCTCCGACCTCCATGGCTATATTTTACGGTAGAATAGCTAAGGGACATAAGGGACCTTCCTAGTCGCCTATATTCCAAGACATCCAAGCCCTTAAAAAGCACTCTGAGGCTTCATCACCCACTCATTCTGCATCCTACAACTGAAATACGGAACTCACTTATACATACTTCCATAACATAACTTAACTCCATCCAGCTATCCATTAATAACGCATCTTTCATTCGGCTAAAATTACAGGGACTCTTCAGTCAACTTTGTTTCCAAGAACTCCTTAATGGCTCCAAGTCCGTAAACTTTCTTAATAGGTTTCAGGCCTCGGGTGCAGGAGGACATAAATGCTTCCAGACAATGTACTACAAGTTCTGGAAACAATGTGCGGATGATTTATCCTCCCGAGTCCCGACGCAATGGCAATACGAAAGTACAGCGTCCAACTTCAAACTAAAACTCTTGAACTGAGTACAGGAAGGTTTTAAAGGTTCTAATGTTTTAATAATTTACGACGGAATGTAAATGTTACTGGGAAACCGGAACAAGGAAAGTAAACAATGGATCCCAAATCGCTAATCACTCAGTCTCTCTGGTCATCTTGCTGGTCTGTTTCTATGAAGTTGAGCTTCTAAAACATAAATAAAATCCTTCGTCTTCTTGTACACAGATTAGAGATGTACATAATGAGCAGAGCCTGGCCTCAATGCCGAATAAGGAAGAGAGGCCTGATTGAAATCACCTTCAACTCAGGTGCTAAAATAATTATTCCTCGCCAACGAATCAGGCTGCCTGACTCACCTCTTCAGAATCCATCAGTCCATGCACCAGGCCCGAAGTTCCAATTCATACGAGGACAGAATAACTACAACAACCAGAACTCAGCCCTTCAATAACAACAGGAGGATTTAAAGAAACAAGTTCCGGAGATCATTCCGCCGTATCTCATGTTCTCATGTTCTCGTGTTCTCGGCCTGTCAGCCTATAACGAGTAAATAAATGGAGCCATCCATCCCGGCTGATGAATGACCCTTTCCTATCAGAATTGCATTAGCCGTCAAGCTCATCATTCAGAGACCCAGAGGTCTGTAAGAGTTATTGTTACAGATTTCGCCAAGCAAACAAGGAAGCCTTAACTCCTCAACACTTCTACTTTGGAGATCAATTAACTCTACGGTGATATGGACAATCCCATGGTCGGCTGATTAGGCTCTATAATCCATAATAGGGCTTGCCCATAAACTCCGTCAGTTTACCTTCGTTTTCTCGATCTGCGTCGATCGATACACTCTGACCTATGGCCTCTGACGTTTACATTAACATTGACTACCCCGAAGTATGGTCTACTGACTTCCAAAGTCTTATGTAAGTCCTCCGATCAACTGCTTGTTTTCAGAACTTGAAGAAAATCATCAATGCCACAGACCATTCACTATATTTTGTAATCTTACTACGTAGGAGTTCAGTGTTTAAATGCTGATTCAGATTAAATCAGTTCAAGTTGTGTTTACGATGGAGCTTATGAATGGTCCCGATATTGGATTTCTATTTGACTACAATAGAAAAGGGAATAGAGTCATCATTCTCATTATATATTATGGCCAACCTGGCCAACTAAAATGGAGAGTCATGAGAAGAATGTGTTTGGCCAATGCGATAGTTTAACAATCAGATCGGAAATTGGACACAAAGCAAAGGGTCAAATGAATAGGACTATGGCAGCTGAACATATCCGTCCCTCAGGTCTCTAATTCTCGCCTATCTGTCTCCTGGCAATATCCACAAACTTTCTGGACGCAGTTCAGGCTGTTTCAACATGTCCTGGAGGCCACGTCTTCAAACTATTAAGAGTATCAAGACCCTCAAGAGCCTTATGAGAAAAACCATTAAGCCTAACAATGTTAACAATGTCTACAACAAGCCTAAGTTCAGTCAGTAGGTATAAGTGCTTCTTCGCACCTCCTGCAAGCCAAGCCATGAAAAATTGAAATATGTATATGGAAACCAGGTAAGTTGCCTCGTGTAGTACTTCATCCTTCCACCTGGTCCAACCAGATCTGAGATTAAATTCTGCATCTGATTTTGTAGGCAACAAGAAAGCTGGAAAAGGTATGAACGGTTTCTAGTATCGGGGTTATAGGGTTTGGATTTTTGTGAAGTTTGGTAGAATTTTGTAAATTATATTACACCTCAGTTCGCGTGAGTGGGATCCGGTTAAGTGGGAAAGTCGGTTGTGTGGGACAAGTCAAGAAATATTGGTTGGTCTACATGTTATTC
>JAQFZA010000148.1:0-50582 GCA_034695115.1 Desoria olivacea
TTTTCGAAATTGGTCATAGCCGACCCACAAGGATTTTTGAAACCGCCGTTTCTAAGGGTCGCTAAGGGAAAGTGGATCTGCACCCTTAAGTAAATTTTCATCCAATAAGGACACGAAAATTAATCAGTGGCAGGAAGGTAATTAATTGAAACAACAAACCTTCATCTCCTCCTCATTTGAATATTCAAATTAAAATCTGTCATTAATTATCCTCTCTATATTTTTTTATTCGGATCTCGACTAATCTCGTACTGCATAACTGCTGTCATCAAGCTACAGGCAGTGCAGTGGTGTGCATGACTGACATGAAAAACGGTCACACTTCTATAATGACTTATGACTCGCAACTCGCAAGGATAAATATTACAAGGACGAAAACATGTAGGACGGAAATTAAATCCAACCTCCCTCAACATAAAATCAAGAATGAAGACATGAATATACATTTTATGCAAATACAGATTGTAAAAGGAAAAAAAACTTACAAATGAGATATCCGAATCCGAAAATATTGAAATTTGAAAAATTGTTCCTCGTATGTCACAACAGTGGAAGTGAGGTTATGAACTCAAGGAGTTCTAATGCACAAGATCCGAATTTGACTGAATCCGAATCCTATTAATTGATTGAGGAAAGAGAGTGGGCAATGTTACAAGCCCGTATACTTTCTACTAATTCAAGTGACTGAACTGAACTGATCTCCCAGACTGGATCTGTGCCGGTGTCACCTAAATGATCACTTTCCGTTTGAAAGTTTCCTCAGAACCAAATCAGGGAGACATCAGGACATAAAGTTTCTTAGTAGCCAGATGGAATGTCTTCCCTATAAAAGAAGTCTCCTTCATATCCCACATTCTACTTTTAGCCAAGGGAGATATAAGGTTGGAGTTAAGTGTAAAAACTTTATAACTTCTTATGATCGTTAGGATTTTCAGCGTTATGGGATGATCACCATAATTTTTTATCCGTGTAGACGATGAACCATCCAAAAATAAAGTGCTGCTCTAGGGAAAATATCTCTTTTCTACATTTCGAACATCGAACAGTTCCTACTGATGCTCCCCAAATCTTCAAATCTGAAAAAGCAGGATGCCCGGAATACCCTTTACCTATTATTATCATCATGATACACCATTACACTATCCCCATACCAGATATCAAAAGTACAGATCCGTTGGCTTCCTTTCCTTGTCCGTCGGTACATGTCATGTCATTCATTATATCTAAATATCTATGTAGTCTTGCGAATCTTTTCTTCTGTCTGTTTTAGCTCAGTTTCCCAGCCACCGTTTCGGGACTGCTTCAACCTGGAGGGTTTGTAGCATTTTCTGCGCTTCAAAACTGAAGCCTCTCATAAAAATCTGTAACTCTTGTCTTGCTTTGCATAAAATGTGATGTGATAGTACATGCTTTTACAGAGATTACAAGAGCCATTTGTGTTCTCTTGTCAACTTCAGAGGCTCTTGTGTTTTGAAAGAATTCCTCCACTCAGAATCCACCCATTCAGCCATACACAATAAATTTCATGCGGGAGTCGTTAACGAGGATGTGAAAAACCGGGACCAATTGGACCAATTGTCACCCATCAATCCTCAACCTTCGGTTTTAAAGGAGACATAAATATTTCTCTTGTGAACCGTAGTGGCCTCACGTCTTAAGTGTACTGTCAACTTGTCAACTCCACAGGATAGGACTATGACATCTACAAATATTCTCAAAATTTCAATCCACGCTCCGCTACGGTTACAGACTCAGAGCAGACTCTAATAGATCCAGAAGAATTGCTTCACGCCTACGGAAATCTCGGGAAGCATGATAATGGGGTAGCCGATATTATTTGGAGACGATGCAGCACAACGATAATTTTTATACTCGCAATAATCTGATATGAGACTGTTTACAGACAACACTGCTTTCTCAATTTACGTTTGAAAGCCATTTCCCCGTAATCGGTTTTGTTTTAAAATATCGGCATTAAAGCTTTAATCTAACCGTAACAGCTAAGAGTTTAAGAATGCTCAAAAAAATTTCCGCGACAAACAACAAGCAGGCAAAGATCTAGGGAATTCCGTGTCATAACTGATTGGGATTTTGAAGGAAGATTGAATAAAAAGTGCTTGTTGTTGTTTGTGAATCGGATTGAGAAAATGCGAAGGATGAGTTAGATCACTTACTATTAGAATGACATTTTAAGAAAGAAAACATAGATCAAATGGAGCGAGTAAAAAATAGATTTACGGAAAGATTGGGTAAATACTTATTTACAAATCCGCCCACCATAAATTACAATGTCTTCATACTTATCCGGAATTAGGGGTTTTCATTCTGAGTCTTATACGAACTAATCCCTAACGCATATATATTTATAGATGATACAAAGTTGAAAAGTTGACACACAAAAATACAGTGCTGCTTCTCAAAAACCGAACAGGAATGGTCCAAATTTAGCCAAGCCGACTATTAATACGCCTACCTCCTTATAAATTGTTATTCTGAAAAAAGCACACACTTGGCTTCTCTGGGAACAAAAAACACAATCATGAGAATGAACACTGACTTCCAGATTTCGGAGAAGTATTATCTGAAATATTCTTTTTCATACCTACACGATAACTCATAACAAGCTGCAAAAGAAGAGTCTACTACACAGTACACACCCGTAGATCTACGAGTCCCCAAAATATAACATCATACAACAAATAAGCTTACGATACACACCCGAATTGCTCAGCTAATCCTGCGAAAACCTCTATTAAAAAATAACAGTCGAAAAAAGCTGCATATTGTAGAATGGTAAGAAATTGTGTTATGATGCGTTGTAAAAATGACATATTTTTCCAAAAGACAAGAATGTTCAGTCTTTCAACTGTAATAAAAATTTCAACCGCTCTCATGTGTATCGTTACTACAACCGGGTTATACATCTGACTCATTTCTTAGGGAAGAATTCATGAATCCTAAATAACGGCTCAGATTGCAAGATCTCAGATGCTCCTAAGACGGATGAGTCATTCACTCACGAAGGCAATCCTAAAATTTGTTTGTATGCAAATGGCATTCTTTAGGATAAGTGAATGTAAGAAAGCATTTTATGTCGTGTTTTCGCCGCAACTTTTTCCTTTACAAATAACCAAGCGACAGGGGATGTGACACTTACCGTAAAAGTATAAAAGCCCTCTGGAACAGGCTGTCCCCCAAACTTGATATTAAGCGTATATTCTCCAGCATCTTTAACAGTGTAGTAGATTGAAAAGGTCCCATCGCCATTGTCTTCAATGTCAATATCCACGTCACTGTGGAAGGAAAAACAAGCAAAGTTACAGTTCATTAATTGAAAGAAGTTGATGGAAGACGGTTTAAGGACAGTATTTGCATAGATTCATTTTATAAACTTCCTCCTTCTACATCTGACTATAATTAATTAACCGTGACGAAGACGGTAAACAAACTAATAACTAACTACAACGAGCGGATTTGTAGAGGGTGGGACTGCGTATTTCCTGTTTTAAAGGACGTACTGTTTATCATATGAATATTTTAGGAGCATAACATTAATCAAGGACAAACATTAAATTAATAGTTGTCCAACGTACTTAGCTGCTGACTCATATACTATGCATTTTTCAAAAAAAACAGGCCAACATTTCTTGAGATTTCGAACAAGTTGAGTTATTTTTATGGATGTCAACTATATCATATGATGATACTCTTTAAAAAAGGGAGCTCTGAAGTTAAGAAAACAAACAGGTAAGGGCTTGGTATGGGTTTGGGATGTTAAATTTCATATATTTTTGGAAGTTATTCTCTTTTGAAGATTATAAAACATTTTGTGTCGACGTATAAGACTATACAGGAAATATAGAGAAGTGGTGTATCTATACCCTTACCTCTCTGAGTTGGACCTAATTCGACAGGTCACGGCTCCACATCCCGCTTGTTTGGCATTCACAGTTATGCAGTACTCCTCACCAATCGTAAGGGCCTCCTGTCGACCTTCCGTGATTTTACATTTCTCAGCCTGAAAATGCATTCGAATTTACATACAAATTATTCAATGGCAATAGACAGACTATATCTTCCAGGAAATGTTTGAAAGATTCAGATAGCTTAATTTTGACTTTGAAGTTTTAACTCACATGTCCTGACGCTAAGGATTGTACAGTAAACGGCGAATCATTGACTTCCTTGCCACCATACTTGACATTGACCTTATAACGACCACAGTCATCAGGGGTGTACACAGCTTTGAATGTTCCATCTCCATTGTCCGTGATTTTAACTTTTCGTGGGTAAGTATCAGGTCCCTATTTTTAACACCAAATACATTTTATAATGTGTTCAGTGAGCCAATAATTCGGTTTGTTTGGCACTTTTCATTTAAAAATATAAGCAATGAGATCAGTATAGGCTATGCATACCAAAACTTGAACTTCCAAGTCACCAAAGCCAGCTTCAGTTGTGTCGACGACGAAATCGACAGGAATGGATGCGGGGATACCCGTGGACGAGACTCCTTTGCCATGAACTTTAACCTTCCCTGGCTCAACCTTCGGCTTCACTTTCATATGAACTGGCCTACAGGGATTTTTTAATTGTCAGATTACGGATTAACGGATTAACTAAACTTCAAATCAAAAGTTGAACTACTCAGTATCGATATCGATCACCGATATTGAAGACTTACAATTAAAAACACAAGGAAGAAAGGCGTAACTTTGTCAAAACAAAAACTTACGTGTTCGGAACATCCTTCCCATTCCATTTGACAGTGGCGACTATCGGCGTTCCTTCCTTTGGTGGCTTGTACGTAACATCGTAAGTCCCATCCCCATTGTCCCGGATGTCTGCCTTATCCTTTGCACCTGAAATTTACAATAAATTCATCATTAATAGTTAGAAAATATTAGAATTCAAAACTTCAAACCTCATTCACCGAGAATTCCGCCTGAAGTAACTGGACGCATATTCATTTGAAACGATCAACACTAATAGGCTTTGACATGTACATACAACTCTAATTACAATTCGGATTCAGAGATTGAATGTCGAACCCAACGTTTCATACCTTTTCGTCTAATAATTCATAATTTCTGTTTCAGCTATGAATTTGCCAATACCTAAAATATTGCTAAACTCCAGAATTATTATTGATACTCCGTAATAATTGCGTAATTACGTTTTATGTGCCAGCAGACTCTTCCACAATTAAAGTCCGAGAAATGTAGGAAGTCCTAGAAATCTGTAAAATGCAGATTCCATATCGGGTAAATCTCAATCCGAATTACACTCCGCGGCTAAAGTGAGGGAAAGAAGGTGTGATATTCAAATTCTACTGCCCTTCCGAAAATAGGAAGGAATTCCATGAAATCCCATCAAACCCGATCTAAAATCCTTAAGGGGCTCAACTGAAGGGCCCCTAACTAGAAGTCAATGCTAAAAGTGGGAGAGAGAATGCCTATGAATAGTTTGGTGTAGGTGGTGAGGCGTAGGCTACAGACTATCTCTGTATTATCCCTTCCAAGGTACGGGTCGGTCTGTTCATCTCAGATTGGCCAGTTGTGGCGGAGAGTGAAGGTAATGTTAAGGAAATGGGTCAAGTATGATTGAAGCCAGTGGGAAGTTGTGGGTCACCGGGGCCCAGCCATTGCGAGCAAGCCAGAAGTAATACCTGGTGGGCCCCAACAAATAAATTAAAAAGTAGTCTACTTCCCCCCCCCCCCCTTGCCTACTTGTCTGGTACGGGACAATGCAATGGAATGTTTCATAATATACATCTCATAAAACGGGATATGGAATTTCCTTCCTCATATTGTATCCCTATGCCAATTCCATGTAAAGGCAGAGTTGTAATGTCAGCCACATCTGAATCTGCTTGCCTTCTTGCTGATTACAATTCCTAATTACACTTCCTATGCGGATACATACACATCAATACTCTCTCAATTCTCAGTGCATGATATCAATACTGACTAATGATGTCCTTGGAGTGAAGCTAGGAGAAGAGTATTTAGTTTACATACGAATATATGATAACCTTCCCCTCGTGACATCAACAAACGAATTCATGAATGAGAGTCCTTATCACAGTCAGATAATAAATCATTGATGAAATCTGTCAAATGAAACATAAGTGCACTTGATGAATGAGCCTACAAGTTAAATGCTCTTTATACACATTACGTCATTACATACTCTAATTGTTGCTTACATTTTATCATTACTTGACAATTTTGCGATTTCCCTCATGTGAACCTTCTATCGAAATCATACGTGCATATGTACGGGGAGGTGAGAATGGGTACTACTAATTGTAAGATACTTACCCAAAATGTCCACAGTCAGAGGGGCGTTTCCAGCTTTGCTACCGTCTACTTTGAACGTCTGAGGGATTCCTTCACGAACATTGTTGGGGTCCAGTCCGGGTCCGAAGGCTCTGACTAAGCCGGTGTCAACAGTGTAGTCCACAGGGACTTTAAATGGAGACCCTGTAATGAATAATTCGAAATCAGATTCCCGAAATAAGGTCTTAGAGTTTTAAGTCTCCTCATATTAAGAAGGATGAAGGGAGGTTGAGGTGAGCAATTAATAAGAAACTAATATGATGGGGAGTTGGTATGTAAACTGAAATGTTTACCAGGAATATCTTGATCAGCAAATTTGATGCTAATGTCATAGTCTCCTGGTTCGGTTGGAATATATTCCACAGTACATGAGCCATCTCGATTGTCCTTGCATGTCATTTTGGCTTCTGAAGGACCCTCGATTGCCAACCCGAGACCGCCTGTCCCTGCTCCTGCAAATTACAAAATCATTCATGTATGCAAAATCCAAATCTCGTGATGCCAATTCGGACACCGTTCGTGATGTTCCAAAAGTCCGAAATAATACAACATTCTTCAAGTCAAGATTCAAGTACCTCTGGTTTCAATCGTAAAAATATTTGGCTGGTCCACCACACCCCGCTGTAGTCCAGGACCGAAGGCTTTCACTTTCTTGGGATCACAACCTCTTCGAACATTGACGGCAAAAGGACTTCCTAGATTTTTAAGTTTAATTAGTTTCAAAAAATTATCCGACAAACGTTTGTTTTCTCTCTTGGTTTGTACATCAATACTTCTCTTCTCACAAAAAGTATTCTTTCGGGTTGGAATAACCTTTTTAAAAGCATATATGAGTTCATGGGATAAGAACAAAGTGTAAAAGTACATTTGACGAGATAGCTTGTATTGGAATAAAGTTTACTTTGAAAGGTATGCTTTTAGATTTTAGTTCACAAATTAGAGAGAGAGAAAGTTTGTTTATTGTTCGTTGGTGGTTACCGGGGATTGGTACGCCCTCGTAGAGAATGTCTATTAGGTGGGTTCCTTCTTCAAATGGAGTGTAACTGATTCGATAGGTCCCGTCTGGATTGGGAATGATAAGGTTGTCTGTCTTCGCTCCTGAGGGATTTGTTATTGTACATGTCACCTTCCCCCTTGGCGTTGTGCTTGACAGCGTTCTGGTGTCCACCATGAAGTCAGTCGGCGAGTCGGCAAAAACGCCTGTGAAAGCAAATACATTTTTATTACGGATTGATCGTGGAATACATATGGAATGCGATGAGCTTATTTTAAACCATTGGTTAGAAACGCCAGTCCAAACTTCTAAACTTGAGTTAAAGTTAAATAAACTTCAGGTATTAGTATTTCCACACGCTTGCATTTAAAATTCTACATGGGTTAACCAACTGCAGAAGGTTAACATTTTATGTAAAGTTAAGACCTTCGATAACGCACTTTAATTAGATTTACACTTCCAGGAAGTTAAGGGTTCGTAACGAATCACATCACAGGTTTAGCTAAGATATTCGCACATGTTAAGGTGTCGATTAAATATAGGTAGAGGTTTAAATTTCCATATCGCCACATCACAGAATTAAGTCAAGCAATCACACGCTCCACAATAAAAACATTACCATGAGGCATTATTCCGTTGCCAGATACTTTAATTCTTGCAATGTCCGCCTCGGGGGAAATGAACGCTTGAAAGGGAGACATTGAAATGTGCTCATCGTTAAAGGTAATATTGATCGTGTACTCTCCCATTTCTGTCGGGAGATAGGCAACTGAGCAAGTTCCGTCTCCATTATCACGGCAATTGATCGGAGCTTCACATGGACCTTCCACGGTCACACCAAGTCCCCCCTGTCCAGCGCCTCGAGTGTCAATCATAAATTCTGCGGGGTGATTCACCATGCCCCTTTCGAGTCCAGGGCCACTAGCAAGGACTCGCCCTGCGTCAGTGTCACTAGTACACATCAGTCTGTACGGAGTCCCACGAAGGGGTTCACCGCCGAAGGAAATGCTCAGAAGGTATTCCCCTAATTCTGTAGGGGTGAAGTTTACGAGGAAGCCGTCTGCGCTGGGAATGACATGAGCCTGTACTTTTGTACCCGATGGGGTTGTTATTGAAACTGTGATGTCAGCTTTACCCCCAGCCCCTTGGGTGATCACTTTAAACTGTTGGAGACTGTTGATTGGTGCGACTGAAGGGAATTTTGCGATAGTAGTCGGTTCATTATACATTAAAACTTATTCATTTAAATATAGTAACACGTAACCAATACACTAGCAATCCAGTGATTATAAAGTCTTACAATGCTATAAAAATATTTTCCAAGTTCCATTAATATAAGCCGTTTAGTAAAAAAAAATATACTTACTTGGTTCCAGTCCATCTACTTTTACTTTAGAAACGTCCACGTGAGGCTGAACTGGAACACGAAGAGGACTTTGTGGAACTTCTTGACCAGCATATTTAACGCTGACCTGTAATTTATAATCAAGGTTTAAGAATTAGTTCAGGCACTTAAAACATTCGCATCAAATCACTATGTTTAGGCTCAATGTTCAACCTTATAGTTGCCAGGGGTCGGTGGAGAGTAATCAACGGAGTAAGATCCATCCCCATTATCCGATACCTCATAAGTAACAGGATGGCCTTTTTCATCTACAATGGCCACTTGAAGTTCGCCAGGGCCAGCCTCTCTAGCGTCGATATTAAAATGTGTAGGTTTCCGAGATTTGACACCCTTTTCCACTCCTGGTCCGAACACTTGAACCTTAGCAGGATTGGTGGGTTGGGAAACGTGGACTCTAAACGGGCTATTCTTAGTCGGGACTCCTCCATAATTGACCTGAGTAACAAATAGGGACGATTAGAAGCATAGTACATGACATTTGGATAATTTATGTATGTATTGAAGGTAATTGAGTAAGTGATTGAAAAATTGATTTACTTGAATAGTATGCTTGGCACCTCTCTTTGGCACGTAGCTGCATGAATGTATCCCATCACTAGTTTCTCTGACTTTAACCTCTACAGGATTATACTGAGAATCCATAACCTGTGGGTGAAGAAAAAGGCAAAGGGTTAACAGTTATATAGTTTTCAGAGTGATGGATGTGACAAATTATTTCGACTCTTGAGATAAAACGCGTACATTGACTTCAAGCGGGGCAGAACCGGCACGCCTGGTGTCCACAGTAAACTCAGCAGGCTTGTTGGTAACAATTCCAGTTGGCTGCAGTCCAGGACCGTGTGATTCCACCTAAGAGTAACAATTTTCATATGTATCCAGGGATTTATATTTCCATATAGTACAACCACAATCGTAGAAGGCTATAGGCTACTCACCAGGTCTGGATGGAAGTCTCCTTTCGGAATAACTTGAGCTATGTAAGGAGACCCTGGAATATCTTCGTCATCGCATAATATATGCACGGCATATTCACCTGGAACAGTCGGCAAGTATCGTACATCTGCTGACCCATCTCCATTATCATGGCAGTCAATTTTGGCTTGAGAAGGGCCCTCTATACTAAATCCTATATGGAATGAAAATATCGACCCCAAAATTGTAGAATTTTGAATTGTGTAGAACATTAATGTGATGCAACAAATTCAAATGAAATGACACTGTACCTAAGGCACCGGTTTCTCCATTAGTCTCAACGGTAAAGAGAGCTGGAAATCCCACAACCCCACCAGTCAATCCAGGTCCGTAAGCTTTAATGGCAGACTCCTTGTAAGGTCCTACGTTAACTTCGAAAGGGGATCTGGGCACTTCTTGTCCACCATAAGTTATCATTACGACATATCGACCCTCTTTTTTCGGATGGTAAATAGCCTCATAAGTCGTTCCGTTTGTTTTTCGGATATTCACAGGCTCATTTGCTCCTCCTATTATGAAACCGAACCGTAAATCAATATCGGATTCATCAATCAGGCTTTTTAGCAGTCAAAATAATAAGCACATACCTGGTCCAATGATCCGAACATCGATTTTCCCTTCACCAGCCCCTTCAGTGTAAATTCTAAAGTCGGCAACATCCTTAACTCGAACGCCTTTGGGCTGCAACCCTCGACCAGAAGCTCGTACCTTCTTGGCATCGCAAACTGGTGCGACTGAGACTCCATAGGGACTTTTAGGAATAGGTTTCCCAGTAAAGAAGACATTAACGGAATGCAGTCCAACAGCTGAACTCGCGTACTCACACCTCCACACGTCTTGACTAATTTGACGAAGTTTGACAGGCACTGTATTTTTTTGGCCACTTGGGTCTAGAATAATGACTTCTGGCACACCTTTTCCAGCTTCTACAAAATGTAATTAACGAGGTAACTCAGTTATTATGAAAATAAACCTTCCCTAAAAGACCAACCAATTTCCTGTATTGCTTTAATACCTTTGGTAAAGACATCGAAATAAGTGGGTCGTCCAATGACAACCCCTTCTGCCTCCAGCCCTGGTCCAGCCGCCGTTACTTTTGATGGATCACCCGCATGCCCTTCAACCAATACTTTAAAAGGGGATTTGGGAATCTCTCTACCAGCAAAACTAACAGATACTTTATGGTTCCCTTCAGCTTTCGGAGTGTAGGAAATGGTATACGTGAGATTCCGATCGTTATTAAATCGTATGTCCACCTAAACATCATCAATCATCAATAACTCTTGAAGTCCGAAACAATACCTCTCAAAGTCTGTCGCCGAAATATAATAAACTCACCGGTAGCTTATCTCCCTTAGGGCCATCGACAATCACAGTCACGTCTCCCTTCCCAGCAGAAAACGTCTCTACAGTGAAGTTCGCAGGTGCCCCTACCACAGGCCCTGTCGCATCTATTCCAGGTCCATAAGCTCGAACTCTGCGTAATTAAATTACATAAACTAAACATTAAAACGTCATCCTTATAGGCTTTAATTAATGCAGACCAAATCATATTACTTCATCATCACAACAAGTCAGGGTGCCGTAATTAAATAAAATTTTCACTCAGTCTAAATTCATTAATTATAATTGACATGCGATGTGCCCCTAAATCATATTTGTAGAAACACGATCAAGAAGCCCACAATTCAAACTGTCAGGAAATTCTTGTTGACAAACCACAATCACTCAAACTCAAACTCAACAAAATCATATTAAAACGGTTTTACTGTTTATCATGGAAAATAAGCTCTTCTTTCTATTTACATAGGCGAACTAAGGCAAACCAAAATCACAAAAAAATCGACAACTTGAGGATCTATTCAGATAAAGATGAATTACCTTGTTGGTGGAACACTAAATTGATTTTGATTCAAGCTGAAATGACACGTCGTGTAGAAGGAATCAGATCAGAAAAATTGGCATTATAATTTGATAAAAGATTGACAGGTATATAAATCGGAAGGTTGGATAGTTTAGAGTGCATATAGGTTTTCCATTTGACGGATACTGAAATGCGTTGGATAAATAAAGGGAACTGTCTTAAACTGGTATGTACCTATTTGGATTAGTCCGCTGTCGAATCGGGGCACCGGACTGGAGTTTGGCACTTGGATACTGAGACAAGTAGGTCATCATGGACTGCTCATCAATATTCGGATTGATCAACTCCTCCGGTTTTATAAGCTACATAAAAAAACCAAGTCATAAAGATCCTCTTTTTACGAGTCCAACATCTATAAACACATCGGCGAGTGTTCTCAAATCTCTCACACCCATCCCGAAATAAAGTTTAGGAGCGTTCAGAACGGATCAGATTATTTTCCAGCTCTAGAAATATATTCTGCATTCTAAAAATCAACCCACCTGGCGAACATTTAACCAGTCATCGGCCAGTCCCATAGCTTCGGATGCATTTTGCAGGGCATCCTTAGCGTTCCAGTCAGGCCAATCCGGGCATAACCCTATATCGAAAAAAGAATTCGAGAATTAGATTTCATTCATGAATTCCAATCTCCCACTACCTTAAATCGGATAGGCCTTACATAAAACTGTGACCGTATAGATGGTCACTTCACACTTGATGAACTCATTTAACTGAGGGCTTACCTGGAGCAACTGCATCCACCAGGGCACCAACGGCTCTCCCGTCATTCCAATCCCCGGTAAAGTTGTTAATCGGCAGGTCGGGTATTTTACTTTGGACCCAGTGGAGAAGTCTAGAACAGAATAAAGCAAACTTTGTTATGGTCACAACTCACAACATCCTAATCTTCGTATATGAATAAAAAGGTATCCATGCAAAACTGAATAATTTAGAATAATGCTCTGCAAGTTTACAACACGTCTACATACATACAACAAGTACAGGAAATAATTGTAGCCTTTGTAACTTTGTAAGTACGCCTAGACAGGTACTTACTGGTTCAAGACTTTGGGCTTACTTTTTACGGTGACTGAAAACCATCCCATTTCAAGAGTTCAGCATAAAAACAATACAGACAATACTTAGACGCAGTCAATACGTTCAAAGTGTAAAATAATAAATTGTAGCCCTCTTCTTAAAATAAAAAAAAGTAGCTTCCGCCTTTACTTCGAACGGAGATAAGGATGTAGGAATATCTAGTTTGTTTATCCTAATTCAATGTAATTCCATCGACAAGTTTAGATTGTTTCCATCAGTATGGACTAGAAAGAAGACAGGAGAAGATAAATCCCGATCCATATCTGAATTACGGATAAAGTGAGGAAAACGTGTAACATTTAAACGGGAAAAGGGAGGAATTCCATGAAATCCCATCAAACCCGACCTGAAATCCCTAAGGGGCCCAACTGAAGGGCCCCTGACTAGAAGTCAATGCTGAAAGAGGGAGAAGGGATGCCTATGAATAGTTTGGTGTAGGTGGTGAGGGCGTAGACTACAGACTATCTCTGTATTATCCCTTCCAAGGTACGGGTCGGTCTGTCCGGTATATCTCAAATTGGCCAGTTGTGGCGGCCAGTGAAGCTAATTGTAAGGACATAGGTCAACTATTATTGAAGCCTGTGGGCAGTTGTGGGTCACCGGGGCCCAGTCATTGCGAGCAAGCCAGAAGTAATACCTGGTGGGCCCCAAAAATTAATGAAAAGATAAACTTCATCCCTAGTGGCTACCCTCTGTAGTAAGTTCAGTTTGTACGGAAATGCATGACCGGAGACTTCTCTTCAATAAAATTTAGATTTTTGTAGTACTAATCCATCCCCTATGTCCCTCCCTCATGAAAGAGTTGAAGTTTCACAGAACTTTCATACTTCTTCACTTTATCATCCTGTCCTATATCATTCATCATCTGATTAGGAATTGTAAAACAGACAAACACCAGGAGAGTTCATTTTTAAGCTATTTAAACTGGACAGAAGTTATGGAGAGGATTACCTTTGTTTTGGCGTGGGGCCTTTCTCCCCTTGTTGAGGGTAGTCCTCCTCCCCTTCCCAAACGGGCATGGAAATGGAATAGTGTAGAATGAGCGTCCATATTAGACCCAAAATGAGCTTTAATTTACAGTCCACTATATCCGATGAATCTGGAAGGAATAAGAAAAAACGATTTGGTAAAATTCGTTAAGGAGGTCGAATCCAAGGCTTAGGTACACCGCAAGTGATTTAGGCCACCTTTTTTATTCTACATGTAATTACAGTCAAAAGAATGAATTGCAACATCAGTGTCACTCTGTCGAATTTTGAGCAGGTGGTGTCCTCTGATCTCATACGAACATATGAAATTAAATTAAATGTCAATCTCTCGATTAGGACAAGGGATTATTCATTCTTCACCTTAAAGCATGTCCAAGTATGGGAGTAATGGAAACATTTATTGGCCAATTCCCCATCCAACAGTACCAGAAGTCAAGGAAGATTGAGAAATCATAAATCTCCTTTTAAATTATCAGCCTCGGTGGTCAAAAAATGTTCTTCGTCTAAAAGCTATCTTGAAAGATAAAGAGATTGTATTCCAAACTCCAAGCTGCATAAACTGCACATGCTTCCTTGGCTCCCTCGTTCTTCGAAGTTTGTAGTACCGAAGTAAAAGTAACTTAGCAATAGAGCCAAGAACGGATAAAAAAAACAAGGCCATTTGCCAGGACCTAAAAAAGTGACGGGAAGACCAGGAGGGACCAGAAAGATGACAGATTCTCTATCCAAGCACCTCTCAACTCTTCTGTCTCCAGATTTCGATTGTCTCCAACAAATATTTCTCAACAGAGAATCTGGAAACCTCAAGAAGAGTGAGAAAGACAATTTCCTAATGCATCGTAAGTAAGAAACTACTCCGGCAGACAATGACATCCTCCATTCAGCGATTCGGCAGTCCTATCCTCCGTAGTTTACAGAGCCCTGGATTTCTTTCTGTAATCTGTGGTCGCCGAAGACTAAACTGCATCGTCGCCTCAAAGTCTGAGAGTCTGAAATCCTAATGTTTAAAAGACAGCCGACCTAATGGCCATTGACTTGATGTAGGAGGATCATAGGATAATTATGGGATGGAATATGGAATCTGATATGATGGCTTTTTAAATTCCCTAAGAAACGGACGAGGATGAAGATTACCTCAGAAGGAGACATGAAGGATTTGATAATAATGTAATGGTTGGTAAGTGGCTTTTTGTAGCTGCCAATTGAGTCATTGTATTTTGTACTTCTGTCCTTATGTTGCTGTACTTTGTATTTCACTATGTACTGTAAGTTCAGCTGTATAAGTTGTATGGATACGTTGTTGTAGAGGTACTAGGTAAGTTGTAAGTTGAAAAGCAGTCAGCCTCAGCACTGAGCGAGGCATGAAGTATGAAGTTAGATAATTATTATCATTGTTGTGGTGTGATTATCATGAAGATGACGAGGGGGAGGGATCGTTTACATTGTTGATGTCTTTATAGTTTTGAATGTCACATTACATGTTTTCTTGTAATACCCTTCTCCCTCATCCTACTTCGTCTTCAATTTTCGTAAAAATGAATCCCCGCAGCTGCTACCAATGATGGCAAAATCTAGAAACCCTGCAGGCTATCTATAGTTTTACCAATAATTAGTCAAAACTAGGCCCTTTTAGGTCACCATCTTTAAAAAACATATCCGACCTGAAAAGCGATTGGTCGGAGCCTTAAATTGCATTGCAAAAATGATTTGAAAGGCTGATATTGGATTCTGTATATGTACATAGAAAATGTATAGATGATTTCCACAAGATTTCGAAGATGCCAATTACAAATTGACTCCTAAGCAGTTTATCAAAATCAGCAAAACTGATTTTCTGCCAATCATGTAAATGTAGTTATTTTCCGTAGGTACGGGAACTCATAGTCATGGAAATCTATCATTAAATATTTGGTGGACTCGGAGCTCTGGAATACTGTAGACCTCTAGATCGTCAGTGGGGCTTGATCATTTGACTCGATGGACTTGGGAAACTTTAGAGGCTTTACTGCATTTCCAATTCACAAATAGGATTACAAGGGAGAGAACAATCGAACCGTAAAACACCCCTGATGAATGATGATGATGGATACTAATGTTCAGGTATTCCTACCTCGATCACCATACATATCTAGCAACTATAATATTATAACTAGGGCCATTAGGATGAATTAGACAATTGGTCTGTACAATCGCAATCTGAATCCACAATCGGTTTCCTAACTTTGGCAGGTTTGGTTATAGGCTGGAGGCTAAGAAATATTATAATTAGAGACAAACATGCAGACTTGCAGCGATGGATATCGAAATTCAGCTTGGAACTACTGACGGCTACATCATTGATAGGTTGGCAGGCAGTCGGATACTAAATGTTGATCTATCGATTCTAGTAGCTGCTCTCCATATGTTCAGCTTTAAGGAAGTAGAGGGATTTATACGATATGTCTATCGTACTTGCTGATTTATCGTTTATAAAGAATTGAAGTATGACTACAATCTGCAATTATAAATAGCCTTTGCATGCATGCAGGGATTCAATGATGTGGGGTGGCTAATGGCCATACTGTGCAATGCAACGAGGATTCTCAAGATCATTATCCTCCTCAATCGACTTGCATTACAAATGAGATCTAATTATTCCGACGTGTACACAGTCTGTGTGGCTCTCATGTTCAAGATCTGAATTCAAGTAGATGCAGCCTACGAATTCTATCAGCACTAATGTATGAAATGAGCCGGTATATACAGGCAATGAATGAAGATGGATAAGGAATGGAGTGGAGTATGGGACTCGTTGACTGCATTCAGATCTGATGTTTGACATGAGATGCATTTGTTGAGATAGTTTTGCATTGTGCTACAACGACGATCCTGCTTCTGAATTTCTAATTACGAAAAGCCACTGACCGCTTCCTGACAAATTGCACGGATTGCACTTTTCATGAAATGACACGCCAATCCGATTCAGACTTCAAGGTTTCCATAGCTGGTCAACTCCAGACCTGCCGACGTGCTTTGACGCTATTGGCTAGATTTTCAAAATCAACCGAACTGTTAAAATCTTTGGGTTAGAATTTACATATGAGCAAGACGTCGACGTTTGACTGTGAGGAATGTCAGGAAGTTGGATGGAATGTTGTACTTTGAATGTGTAATACAATCTCCTTCTTATCTGATCAAGAAATTTAGGACAAAATTAGCCAAACCTCTCATCGCCTGCCTCCCGTCCAACCGGGAATGAGATCTGCTACATACGAGAAAGTCTGATGTGATGAGGTAGAGAAACGAGTCTCAAATTAAGGACGAAATTAATTATAATTATGTTCTTGATTAAAGTAAGCCTCGCGTATCCTATTTCCTTTGTCTTTCACATCTTTCTAGACTCTTCTCATCTATATTCTAAGTCTTCGTATCTTCAGTAAACTCCTTGAGCATTTACAGACTTGGAAACTTAAGACTTCCATTTGGCAAACAGAGCAGTTTTTGGGATTTGAGAATTAGGAATTTCTTTCCTTTTAAGGAGGACATGGGAGCAGTCAGTAAGTTTGTGCCGGTCGTCTTCAACAACAATCTTGCTATCCTCATCTTCTCGAAAAATCTTGATCATGATCAAATCCCTAACCAACCTGATCTGCTTTCCTGTCATGTAAAAAAGTCATACAACAGACAAGGGGAAGGTGGCTAAAAATTCAAATGAACTTCGTATTATGTCATCCTCATAAGTGTACAATTTGCGAGTTACAGGTATGTACTACAATTAAGGAACTCTTAAAGCTTTGTGTGTACTATGTGAGATCATAGTGCCACCTCATTCACATTTCAAAATAATGTACGAGTGGTGGTACTAATTGTAAGTACATGCTCAATATGAATTAGACCAACATCCAAAAGAAACTTGCGATGATGGGATCCTGTAGGGATGATGATGATGATATGACAAAACTATGCCCAGCTAAATCGAACTAAAAAAAAGTTATAGCCCATTAAGCATTTGGTTGGGCAGTCTGATGTGGTTCACCCATTTACCATTTATTGCTCTACAACAAATACATAAATAAAGTACCTAGTTACCTAATACCTAAATGGGTCTGAATTCTAAACATGAGCAACATTAAATAACCACACACCATTCAGTACCGTATTTAACGATATGGGGAATTGCCAACACCTACATACATCCAAATCGGAATTAGCAATACTCAACCTGTCAATCTGAAGCTTTTTCTAAAGGGTGACATAATCCAAATAGAATTGCACTTGTTTAATACATTCTCAAAAAGACATATGTACAAGTCGAACTGGAGGAGGGTGCTTGATTAATAAACATTCTTCTACGAAATCAGTAAATCCTTATATGTTCTTCAGCCTTTTAATTGTAAACACTGCAGTTTGTAATCCCAGCCATACAAATTGACAGAACAAGGAAAAGCCGTGGCCAATTCTACGAGACAGTATTACAAATGACCTTTACGTTCTTGATGCAGAATGAAGTCATAGGGTACACATTAGATATTCAGGGAGGAGGGAGGACCATGTTCTGTATGATGAGATGATGATACTGCTTAACAATTCGTTGGAATTGGCATAAGTAAATGCAGAATTTGACATAGCTGACTGCATACGTAACCAATCTCATAAGAACATACATCTCCTGTGTACATCAGCACATTTCTACAGTTCTGCAGTTCATGATGTCAGTTAATTTGAAAACAAAAACAAGAAGTAACAAGTGTGTCGTCTCTTCTGCCTCTTTTGCGGTTCATCAACAAAGAATGCACCTCCCTTGCCGATTTTTTCCCCTTTTAAAATGGAATGGCTTATCCAAGTTGAACGAAGAAGGAAGATGGAACATCCTACGTACATCCCATTTGGAAATTGGAATGCATACTGAAGCTGAAACCGAGACTAAACTTCTTCTTCTAGAATGGTGAAGTGGTTTGACTGAAATATTATTCCACTGCATCTACCATCTCGCATTTCTAGCGTCTAGAATCTAAGGATATTATTATAATGCAGAATACACAAAGGGAACAACTGAACAACAGCTAAGCTATTAAACTAACTGGTCACAAAGAACATCCAGTCACACGTACCTACATATCGTATATAAGTATATTAGTTTATGATAGGAATCCGCAGCCACCCCGGCTTGGCCCGGCATTCAATCTCGATGACATCATATACCAATTAAAGAATGTGCTTGAAATGAAACAGTAAGGCCGGTCCACCTCCAGCTATATAGCTTTAATAGTTTTACTACCGTGGAGACAGCTAAAGCCTCATTTCATATTTTAAATGCATTTTTATAAGCCCCTTCTGCCCCTGCAGTTACTAGACGGACTTTTCAACTTGTAATCCTTTATTTAGTTGTTGTATGTAGGAACTAGGAGCAACCGGCTAGTTTGACACTACCACTGACAAAAGGCTCACAAACGTCTCCAATATAAAATTTATGGATGGCTTTAAAAGAATGGAATTGAATTTCCATTTTTAATTGTTTAAATTTAAATCCTTATTCAGGCAATTATAATTTACGACAAGATCTACCTACAGCTACATACTACAACAAAGTCCATGAGGATAACGAGAGGATAGGAGGAGTATGGCATTTGAGGATTCACAAACTCACATTATCAAATGTAGCCCTGAGATGAGATAATCACATAATATGAAATGTCATTCCATATAAAGTAAGTCTCTTGATTGGATTCAGAATTTAAGGTTAGGTTTTGGTTTGTAGGTTCCTGTCAGCATTGTACTGATATGCACTGGTACTATACGAGGGTGTAGCAGGTACTAACTGATTTATGTAGTATAGTGTATAAGGGATTTTAAAAGAGGTATGTTGGACAGAATCCTTAATAAAAATTAAATGAACCTGTTCCTATTCCATGGTCAATGTTCATAAATCACAAGGATGTTTTTCAATCAAATGATCCAGAAAGGATGGGGGAGTTGGACTACATATTATTATGTAACACACTGTGTGATGAAATGTGATCTCCCTCGTGTCAAACGGGAGTGAGTATGAGTAGTCAACAGGTAATGTTCGAGTAAAAATTTGTGTCAAACAGAGGAAGTTGTGGAAAGGAGTTCAAAATAATCAGAGCTTACCAATATTAACAATCCGAATCCCCTCCGTCTTCTCCAGGAACTCCAAAGCTACAGAAACATTCTCGAGTTTCTGGGACCGAAAGTTGGGCCGGGCATTGTGCCGCGGTAGCTTCTTGCCCGAGAGGACCTCGACAAGAGCGACAAGTCGGAGTCCATCCGACAAGTCCGTCTCCAAGTTCCCCACGTTCTTTAACACAGTTTTTAAATGCTCATTAGCCCACCGGGTGAAAGTATTCTGCTGGATCTTTTTCCACTGGGCATCTTCAGCCAAGTCACGCTCAGCGTCCACCATTTCTTCGTCGTCAGGTGCACACTGGTCGGATCCTCTGGCCAAGACATCTTGCTCCTGCATACCTGGGCCGCCCTCCCGAACCACCACCACCTCGTCAACATTCATCTCTCCTCGTCTCCCCCAATGTTAACTGAATATATCCCTTCACCTGTAATCACACGAAATATATTCCTTCATTCACTTCATCCTATGCATTCTTATAGTCATTATTCCCAAACACAGGTAAGGTTGCATTCTCCATGAACCAACCCTCTCTCCAGTTTTTTTATCTTCCCATTCCTCCATCATATTATATCCTCAGATATGTGCTTAGATAATACACACAAGGCATTATACAATACATCAGGATCATCACACCGTACTTGTTTAAAAGGTTTCTAACACTCTCACTTATTATTACTCACTCACAAGTCAGGCACACAGGCACAGGTGTATGGTGTACGATCGTATTACAGCCCACCACCTCTCATAATATCGTCCTAATACTATATAGCTGAAAGCAAAAGCTAACCCATGGACGGTACCATACCGAATTACCAGACTTACGGATCAGTACAGGATAGCATAGGATGAACTTGTATTATCTTCATAGCATATTTAAACCTTAGTTGTATATATCTCCAGCAGTCTGGACAGTTTTTCATTCCTAAATCGGCATTCCATGGAGTAGAACTACATGTACATACGTAGCCTAAAGTACAGATATCTCCATGGATTTTCAAGTGTGGAAATCCAACTGTTGACTCTGGAGTGTGCTGGAGCATAATCTCTTCCATTGTTGATTGTGGATTCTGTTTATAATGTCACCCTAGTCCATAAATCCCATAAATAGCAATATTCAGTTATTGAGTATAGCATGCCTGCATATAGCCCTAGTACACTCCATTAAGTTTTTTTAAAGTAACACTTATCCGACACCTCATAATCATCTCACCACTAATTCCTCTCCAGTAAATGCCTCTGGACTATGAAAACTCATTAGTCCATCCCCTACTGTACTAGCTTGGGTGGATTGTTAGTGTGTACGGCAATTTTAAAACAGTTTCACACTTGGTTGGAGACATACTGAACCCCTGTTCAAACTTCCGGCTTGTAATTTCTATTTGATACAGCCATTTCCATAACATCCACAAACCACAACCCACAGGAGTACCGTTTTTTACTGTCAAGTATTTGGGTCAGGCTGGCTACTATAACATTATGAGCCTTTTGCGTGTGATGAATTTTCTGCATTATTGACTCTATGCGGATGAATAGGAATCCCAGAGTCATAATTCCTATTCATCGGAACAGGAAATGTCAGTTGCACATTTCTTTTTGGAAATTACTATTAGCTCAAATGATTTGGGAGGATTTGCAAGGATATATTTGCAGGGATGTATGATTGTATTGTATGCATGTACAACACATTCATTTGTAGAATATGGGAACAAAATCCTGAGTGCTGACACCATCCATCCTTGTGTTGGTGTCCAAGCTCAAACTGCCAAGTTCATTACCTCATCCTTGTGTATGATGTAATGCAGGATACATGCAGACTCTGGGTGCCAACAAGCACTTTCAATTTCGACACCTAACCAGGTATCTTTCAGATGACGGATTTTGAAACCTTTAATATCCAATCTACATACTGTGAAGCAAGTAGCTGCATTGGCAAAGCTAATCCAGCCAGACTATTTAAGGCCTACTGCATCCTAAACCTAAATGTCTTATCAACAACAAGCAAAGACACCTTTTACCCTTCCTCTAGAATTTAGAAAGAGAGGACCTGCTAATCACACTGTCATCGGTACATTTTCCCTTTGCACATTTAACTGACTAGTTGGAAGCTGGATGTTCAAAGTACTCCGTTTTGCAAGGATCCTCCATTTCCTCACTTCATTTGGATGGAAGCATCCGGAGAGAAAATAAAATTAAGCCACCAAAGTAAGTATCTTGTACTTGAAGGATTGAAGGGTAGGAAGGTTGGGATAATTAAATCAGAAAGTCTCTCCATTTCAGAAGGAACTCCTTATCTCCGTCCACTCCTAATAACCCAATGTGCAAGGGCTTAAATACCCGAGTATTCTAAAACTCCATCATTTCCAACCTTCCAAGTGGGAAACGAGGGAGTTTAAGATAAGTCGGATTTCTATGGAAGTATGGAAGTCTAAGGAAGTTGATCCTCATTGGAGTTTATTGAAAGAAAATATAATGAACTTGAATTTACATTAGGATACTTTTCCTGGATTCCTTTACCCATAATCCAGAGGCTGCGTCTGGAATGGACTAAATTAGAGGTGAATGTGCCATGTGTCATGTATACGTGGCTGTGGCACGACTGCCTGGTCTTCTTCTCCAGTCGCTTCTTGGCTTCAACTTTATGGAGGAACTGGGATTTGATAACATTGAATTAGGGACAGAGGGGAGATGATATTGTTTAAAATATAAAGGAATCTCTTCTTCCTTCTCAGCCTCTGAATCTGTAATCGGGATCTGGATTCATTATTCAGAATTCTGCATTCCTCCCTCCCCATGGGGGGATGGACGAAGATATTGCATGAACAGCCTTCGGTCCACAGAATCTAATTAAAACAAAAGGAAACGGGAAAGTCCGCATCCGCATACCCGCAGATGATGCATCCATTCCCTTCCTATTACGTAATAAGGGAATACACTTAATTCACAAGGGTGCGATGCTCATTCACCTAAACTATCCGTCACTCAGACTACCTCCTACACGACATGTCCATACTTACAATCTTCGCTATCCTTCTATCCGAGTCCTATGAAGACTTGACGTAACAACAAACCGCAGGATGCAGGGCTCAGCAGCATTGCTTCAGACGTGAGGAGAAGATTCTAACTTGATTAGTCTATAGGATCCAAGCTGCGGATTTTATAACTCTGTATTACTATTGGGAGATGGGCCTGTATGAAGGTATATGGGCTCTAAAATTAATCAAAATGTGCTTGCCGAAGTTATGCATTGGAATTAGTTCTACCTTGGGGCTCTCTAGATTAGTGGATTTATTAACGTGTATTCGTTAATGCATTCTCCCATAATGTAATATCCCCCTCGCCCTCTCGGCTACTACACAGAGACACAGTAATAAAGGGCAAAGGAGCAAAAAAGCCGTGTCTGTAGTACAGGCTACAACTGCTGCAGGGCTAGAGGAATACAAAACACAGAATAAACAGCCAGAGGTGAAAGGATTTTGGATACTTGGATGTACTTATCTTTACATGGAGATATCTGTCAAGCATTTTGCATAAATTCTCTTTGTAGTTTCATACCATCACCAAATCAGTTTTAAGTTCTCAAGGGTTATCATTAACAATTATAGGTAAACAATTTCAGCAAGTAGCATCCGGTTGGTCGGGTATAAGAAACTGTAGAGGGTAGATGGTAGATTATTGCAGATGGTAGATTAACGGGTTGTTTTTCATGGTTATCGTCATTACAATAATTGTATATGCACACATCTGTGTACCTAATGGGTGGGGTCTCATGTTCCCATGAGGTTTGAGGATCTCAACTTCCTTATTTCCTCTGGATGTGGAATCATGGATATCAGGATATGGGATAGCCCACGTGGGTTGTTGTACTTTCGACTTTAAGACAAATTCGACAAGTTCGGCTCTTCCCTGTGGCTGAGTCCTTAGGTTCGGTATATGCTTTCTCCAGGTTTTTTATGTGAAAAAAACATTTTTTTTTCGTGGTTGCTTTCTCAAGTTTCCTCCTTGTCCTCATGAATCAGACAGAAGTTGGGGAGTTGTAAGGTAAGGGAAACTTTTGTATTAAACTACCTTGTCGGCACAGGGAAGTAGTTTTGTGGGAGCATTTCAGAAGTAATAGACTTTTGGTTGCAGACGGTAAATTCTAGATTCTGGATGCTAGATTTTAGATGCTGGGATCTAAATTCTAGGAGGATCGCCCATCACCCAAGGCTTGATGTACCTTTATAACTTTAACTGGGAAACGAGTGAACTCGGAGAGGTCGTAAAGCGAGCCCTGGAGATCGAGCTGGAAAATGCATTTCATTTGTCCTGTGGTCTGTGCATTATATATTACAGTATATAATAGTCACATTTGTTCCCAACATCTATTACATGAACTACTGCCCTGGCACATGTCACTTTCGACTGTCGAGGTCGGCTGTCATTGTAGGTTGAATACGGGACTCTCGTCTACTACCCTGGGACAAAAGGTTCTTGGAATTGTCTCCGAGTTTCTTCAGTCAGGGGACAAGTTCAGACTTTCAGGCACATTCTGTTTCCTTCCGGAGAGCTGGGGACGGAACTCTTGAAGATCTAATTGTGCCTAGACGGAGGAATACAACGTTCAAGGAGTACAGACACACAGATATGGATGATAGGATCAACTATTTCCTGGGTAGTTCATCAATAATAAATATGCATGTATATATATGGCCGGAGGTTTTAGTTTTTGAGAGAATTCAGAACTCAGAAGAGCTGCATTTACAGAGAATTCAAGATGTTGAAATAGCCATTCATTTAATAGACAAGACAGAATTTCCATTCTAGTATTTACAAGAGAAGGAATTCTTTGATCGTGTTATCTTTGAACATAAATCGGCTGTGCACTGAATATGTCGAACAGTCAACGATGTCGAATCGGGTCCAACATGTTCAACTTTTCCCACAAAGTCCAAAATCTTACGGAGGATTCAGCCTTTTTAAAAATTCTGGATCCACAAAGTCCATTTGCCAAATCTCAAACATTCTTACATCCGAAATTCCAAACCATTACATCCATGATCCAGTCTATTCTACATTGAGACTCTTGAAGGATTCTGGGACTGATTTAAATTCAGGACTCATTTCAGAAACATCATTGTCATTTGTCCTGCCTGCCATACACTCAGGATTCCTGGAGGAATTGGAATAATGCAAACTTGACAATTGACTATTTCAGCAAAATCTGCCTCAGTTAAATTTTTTTCTTCTCGAAATCTGGGAAATGTGAAGTAAGTCTCCTTCCTCAAGTCTGGAGTGCTTACAATAATGACTTGATACTCGGCCCTCATATTAAGGAGCCCATTACTTCCCTGATTTCCACATACATTTACATTCAACTCATGGAATTCTAAGGCTGCCTGGCACACAGAGAATCTTACTCGTACCACAATACAACCACTACCATCACCCACTATCAACTAACTGTCCGGAATCTGGAAGAAGAATACATTCGTATGCAACATCAGAAGTTCAGAAGAGTAGCATAGCCTAGCCTCATTTCTTCCAGCTTCTAAAAGCCTGGGCTAATCTGCATTGCAAATAGTTAGGAATTCAAACAAAGCCTAACTTCTTCTTCAGCCTTTTCTCAATTAGGTCGGAGGGCAATGTAAAATATAAACGGAACATGCTAACGTAAGCACCTATTAACGAAATATTCAACTTGTAATCTGTACCATGTGCAGAGACGAACCTGGTATTTCAGGGTGTTCAGGGCCATTGTCTGGGTCTTTGAAATGAAATTTCTCAAAAAATATTGCACTGATTTTGATGAAGTTAAGTTTCTTTGAAAGCTAACTTTCTAGAACGAGGTACGCATGCAAATAGAAACAACCGTGGGGGTCATGGACTGATCAACGTGGGTCTAAACTTGTTTTCGAAAAATTAACATTTCGCCGGGCAGGTGAATGTCTTTGACCATCAACTTTCCAACCGATAGTTACCAGTTGGAAGGAAAATTCTCTGCCAACAGCGTAGTAAAAATCATAATTTCCTATACTCTTGCTGTACCAAAAATCCACATTTTGCTATTTCATCTCAATGGTAAATATCAACATTTTCCAAACTAGAAAATTTACAAAAATGGTAACGCCAAAAATTTTGTTCACGCTCAAAAATCAAAATTTGGTTATTCGGCCTATCTGCCGAATGTTGATGTGCACCGTAGTTCCTAGGAATTATTAACACTAATATCTAAAAACCCTTCAGGTGAAAACTTCGGTCAGCTCGTTAACAAATATATCAAATGGGATTAAAGTTTTGAATCTGAAATCAAATCCTCGTCAAAGTTCAGTTTCGAAATGTTCTTTTAAAAAACCGTTAATTGAAGATACCAGATAATCTAGATTAGGGAAAGCGATATTTACATTTTTCATTTAAGGTTTGCTTAAAGTAGTTTGAATATTATTTCGAAATCTCAGTTCGAAGTAGATTTGATGTGAGGCCCAAAGTGTAAATCTCATTTGATGTATGTTTTAAAGAGATAAACTAATTTTTCTTCTATAATGCTTTTAGGAGATATTTGTCCTAGACGTACAAAGGTCCGCCAACATTTAATCAAAAAAGTATGTCCTAACAAACTGCATTTGGAGTTAGATTTCATTATCCAAATCTCATTGACTGGAATATCGTAATGTACGGGATGCAGTATGTAATACTACCTCTATCTTAACCACCTTGGATTTGCACATTTCTTTTACATTAAGCTGCTGTTGGATTGTATAGATTTCATGTCATGTGCGCTTAGGTTTTAAAATCATGATGGCAAGAATTGGCTTTGGATGTCAAATCAGGACATGAAGTGTCAGGAGGACAAGAATCGTTGACTTATAAGGAGAAAATAAATGCGAATCCTACCTAAGGTTAACTACTCCGGTTAGATCTTATTAGAAGAGGCAGGAATCTACGCTGAATTTCAAGTATCAGAATCAGGGGATTGTAACATTAAGTTGCAGTTGGACATCTCCTTGTCCCATCGTGTCCCCCTTAGTCATATCAACTTTGACAATGAGTTTCTGTTTTTTATGAGAATATTTAGAGGCAGAAGGACACAATGTCTACAATACAATGCTCCATGTGCCTTTACTGCCGAATGCAGACTGTGTACTTGCAATATGCAATTACAATTACCACAAGCTACACATGAAATGAGGCAAATGAGGAATGAGATGACAGGACAAGTCCGTGATGTCAATTCATAATTCACAATATTCCTAATAAACATCAAAGATGGCTAAGAACGCTAACTAAGCAAAGCCAAAAGGCAGCCGTAACTTCACTTGACTAACAAGACTCTTGAGTCCTGACTGTCTTGAGAGTCTTAACTGAACAAATATGGAAGAATGGTAAAAGAATTTACATAAAAGGAAATGAAGCCTTTCTAATCTAGAAAAAGGTTAAAAGAGAAGTGAAAAAAAACAAGGATGGAATTGTTGTTGTTATTATTGAAGCCTGATTGGGACCAGGATGGTCTGATAAATAATTCCTCCCTATATTAAATATAAAGTTAGACGAACCACCTCAGTTCACCTTCAAATCTCTCTACAAATCTCAATTACGACAATCGATCTCCAATCTCCTGAGTTTCCTTTACCTCTAGAAAATCCATACTTCCAAACTCTCCTAAATTCAAAGCCAAAGGAATAAAGCCAGCCAAGTGGCCAACACTGCTTACACAATAAATCATTCCAAGAGATTCATCATCCAATTTCATACGTTCCAGAAGTCCATAATCCTGAGTCTAGATTCTAAGCGTGGCATTCAATATGTTCTTGATCTGGAGTTCTTGATTTCTCATCTAATAGAATAATCTCGTTTGTAAAAACCCACTTTGGCTCATAAAACCCAGCACAGTGGGTTTAATGGGTTTTATAGTTTTTTTCTTAACTTGGTCAACAAATAAAATTCGACATGATATTTATTTAGTCCTTCTATACTGCTTTTAAAACTTGAATTCGTTACCTACAAATATTTTTCTTTTTACCAAAAAGGCATTTAAATCGAATAAAAGGATTAAAACCAATTAAGCCCATTTAAACCACTTGGAGACAAGTTGATAAAGCACATTAAACCCTTTAAATAGTGGTTAGCCCAGGGATATCATTATCTGCGGTTTTGTATAAATTAAATGTGGAAGGAATAGGGTTATCGGAAATCTTGAAGGACTTGAACTTGTAAAAAGAATTACAAGGAATGGTTTGAGACGAGTGGGTTGGATATCCGGATTCCTATCTCTTCAAGATGAAGATAAGGGACGGGAATGACAGGATCTGGTAGAATGTTCACTCCTTCTCTTACTTTGAGGCTGAAAGTGTGTGTAGTTGATACACTATTGACTGTTGCCGGGTGTAGGGAGTTCCTAAATGCTACGAAATCTATTCCACATAGGTAGGTTTTGTAGACATGAGACCAGGCACTTAGGCACAAGTCACTAGGCACGTACGGAGGAGTTTGGCAGAATCTTCATGTGTGGCGTGTGGACACTTTCTTGCCAAACGAGATGGAAACGGATGGTTGGGAGATGAAAGGAGGCAATTTCTCTCCCTTTCCAAAGAAAGTCTTGGGCTAAGGAAGTCTCATGTCTTCTCCGTCATGAAACTCTTTCTCCAATTTATGAGACACATAATGGAGAACAAAATATAATATTTTGATTTATTTACCAACATCCAACTGACTTGATCCAGGATGAGATTTACTTATGGCCTTGCAAAAATATTGATCTTTTATCCAGACAGATTTAGGAGTCTGTATGTACAAGCTTTTATTAACAAACGAATTTAAAAGTTTTCTTGGGCAAGTATCTTGTTTCGTGTCTGGGAGAAAATCCATACTGCCTTAATTCTTGTAAAGCTTATCCTCTCCCTGCTCTGTGTTGGCTGTTGGATGTTGATGCATGCAAAGGTTGTAGGTTAGCTTGTCTATTGTAATATGTGACACTTGGAAATACTCACTGTTTTCTTCAAGGCCGTTATTGAACTTTCCAAGGATACCTCTAGCCTCTATGTAATATAATGTAATGCGCCCCTGGATTTGACAATGACAAAGAACCCCGGCTTGTGTCAAACCATTTCTTAACTCATCCAAATAGCATAGACTACACAACTATGTGACCATGTAGTTTGCATTGTTTAGATAAAGTTTACATAATAACGACAAACAGAGAGAAAGGCCGGGTCGGTGGTGTGCAAGGAACTGGAATCCTCTGGAATTCGGTTCTACAATTCCGGAGCAGTCCTCCGGCACAGGGGGCTGGAGTTTGTAAACCCTAGTAGAGTTTGGTGAACGGGTGTGGAATCTAGGCTGGAGACTGTAGGACTGTAGGGAACCCTCTGGGGATTCGGAAACAAATAGGACGACGTTCTTTTGTACTTGATTTGGCATACGGAAACATTTTGAAACGATATATCACTCAATGTACACTTTCCTTCCTCTTCTCAAAAGGAAATGCAATGCAGCAAGTAAAAGGAGGAAGCATAGCCTACAAGTAAACAAGGCTAGGAGGTTTGTATAGATCAGAGGCATGTCTGGCTCAGAATGCCTGGATTCTTTGTTTGTGCATGGAATTGCATTGCATAGGATAATATTATTATTTTGTAGTTCGTAGTTGATCGTTTGTTTTTTCAGACTAGCCCTCCTCATAAACATTCCTTTGAAGTGTATATTTAGGTAATAAGGATTTGGTTATGGACTCTGGTTACATTCACGAGTTCTTTCCTTAAAAAATTGAGAGAAAATACTTTCGGAGCTTTCTCCGTATAATTTGAGCACGAGTTCAACTCCTCGTCTGTCCATTCCATTATCATCTCTCCTTACTATTCTGGATGTTGAATGCATATTTTATGGTAGTGGGATTTTCTGCCCCGGCGGCTTGGAAATGTTTCCACAAACAAAATATTGATGGAAGTTCGGAAATACTCAAAGAAAGATGTTTTCTTTGGTTTACTTTGCTTGTTGGAAGAGAGCTGGGTTGAAAAAATGTCTTGTCTATGTCGACCCTATGATAACATATATTCGTATTGACAAATCCGATTAGATGCTGATAGGTTCCTACTCCTACTATTCCAATGTCTAGGATGATAGAAATTCCGGATTCTGACGTAACTTGAGGAAATTTTGGAAGGTGGAAAGTGTGATGGGCTGGCAGGGATCGTAATCTCCTCAGGAATTTCTAGCTATTTGACACATGGCAGATATTCTTAAGATCTCAACTCTAGATTTAATATCTGTCCTCTCTGAAAAGTCTTGTCTGGCTTGACTTCCTGTGCTAAGCGACTGTAAATAAATACGAAGGAGAATGAGTCACATCCAGTCCCTCTTCTACCTAAATCATCTCAAATCTGAGTTCTAAACGTCCAGCCAAACTCCTAATATATTAGCACAGCTTAGAAGGAGCTAGACGAAGCCAAAAAAAAGCCAAAGTCAGCTGCAGAAAAATCACAACCTGCTCAACCCCGCCTGTGGACCTGAGTAAACATGGTAAACTTAAAATCAATACATAAATACTACTGCAAATATTTAATGTATAGAAACAAATATCCGAATCTCTCTCTTTGACCGCATATTTAATATTTCAACAACCGAATTCAATTTTTAATGATGAATGTCTAAATGACGTCTAAACTTTTATGGACACGGATCTAGTCCACCCGAATACCATCAATACAGAAGTTCTTGGAATGCTTACAAGTTGAAATATGGTCTACACAGTCTACAGTAGTATGAAAGATCTGAGGGACAATGACTCTGATATTAATATCCTTATCGGTTGTAATCTAATATCTGATCTCCCCAGTGACTCTACGACCTCCAGACTCCAGCCACACAGAGATCTGCATACATCTGCACTACCGTCACTTGTGACAATGTCTGACACTACTGTCAAGTACCACCAGCAGGTCTACATTCTAAGAAGACCGTCACTCTCGATCTTCATCGTAGAAAAGCGTACTCGACAAACTAATATGTGAAGGTTGAAGGCAAATTAAATAATGCAGGCAGCCAGTCCGCCCTCGCACTTTCAGTTTTAGTCACTGAGAACTCATCATCATTATTTTTGAACTTAATGAGTCACATGGGAAAGGAGAAGGACTGTCTTCCTGGATAATAATGTCAACATTTCCATGACATAATTACCCACAATCTACAGAATCAACGTACAAAAGCACACTTTCAGCCAAGTCTACCTACACCGAACTGAACTTTGGGCGGAGTTGTCTGTGCGTCTCATATTAACATTTTCTCATATCTTAAATCTAAGTCCATTAAATTATTTATCCAACCATTTCCTCCGTAATAACTAATAACACTAAATGCACCTAATATTACTTAACATTAGTTACGCGATATTTATAAATCCAGAATCCTGCATTTGGCATAAATTACAGCCTTAAACAATATTTATGAAACGTGCTGTGTGTATAGTAGATTAGATTACTTAATTTATTAACTACAATAGAAAATAACTAAAAACATATTACAGCATATGAAAAGGAATAAAAACAATTCTTAATGATATTCTTACCTGAATTCGGCTTCACCGAAATCCGCCACCACTGGCTCTTTTCCCAGTCAACTTACACGTAATTTCATACACAGTATGAACGAATCACTTAAATCACTTAAATCTGCTAGGAAACACGCGGTTGTCTAAAACTAGTAGAATATTAAGATATTACAGTTTTTTAAATTAATACTTTAACGTAATCAATTACAAACTGTTCAAACACTGTATTTACTTTAATTGTGAGTTATTGACACTTGGACACAAAGTCGGTCTGGAAGCCTCAAAGTGCAGATGCAGACTGTGTTATGTATTCCTCAGAAGGAACTTGCCCCACACGGTAAGATAGAGTCTTAAGGTTAAGAAGACAGGAGGAGGTTTACTTATTAAAGTGGACAGTAGTAGATAAGTATGATGCGAATTAAGAATTCATACAATCACTCCCAGACTTCTGCTTAAATCCTTATAGTCCGGTCAGGTTAAATACTCGAGTAAAATATTATTACACAGGGCCAACAGGGCTTGAGAAACTTGACTAGGCTTCACTTGGCTTGAAGAACTTTATTTAAATGTGTTATATTATATTATTATTACATGAAGTCTGTGTACAAAGACGGCTTGATTTCCCTTCCACTAATAGGAATATTTTAATAATGATCTTGCATCTCCTGATGAGCCTTCGTATACTTATCTAGAAATTAGTAGGAGTGAGCAAGTGGATGTTTTGACGATGATGATGATCCCATTCATCACATTCAGGATTCCGAACTTGAAGCTTGCTCTTAAATGGCATTCTCAAGAATTGGGAATAGGAGAGAGGGAACCTCATCGCCATCGACGGTATCCCATCGAGACCATCATTCCATTCCCTTCTTCATCATCATCAGCAGAATGATCATTAAATAGGAGACGCGAATGGAGAGTCAAGATGACCAATATGGTATGAAATCCTCAAGTATGCAACTACTTAGAAAAGTGACTCCAATAATAATAAATAGATACTAAAGCTCTGAGCCGATGTAATCTGAAATCTCAATTTCTCAATGTGGTATTGTTATTGGATTCTTGTACGAGGACCATAGTCGTCGTCCTTTCGTCTATTCTTAGATTACGTCCTTATTGCGTAATGACTTGATTGTGCTTAAGAGGGGACCAGAACTTGCAATTACAAGACTGGATTTGTGGATCTCAATCTTAACTGTCTACTTGTGTATGATTGTTTATGTCTGTATTGTTTTTTATGACATATATGTTAATATCACAAACGTAGACACGTGGTAGCTCCAAAATTCCTTCGTATGAATCCAACAAAGTACAACGCGAGAACGGTAAACAGTCGGGGGGGATGTCGAAGCCTCCAATACTTACAGTTTTTTTTAACAGCAGGGGAACTTTGATGGACAGACTCCACAAAGAAAGGCTTGATAAAGAAGTTTTTATTTTAAATCCACACTGACAATATTCTGTTATTCTGTAGCTTGTATCTTGTTGGAACAGATGAACGTCGGTATTAACGAAGAAGGGGACAGCAGAGGCTTTTGTACACAGAAAGAAGTATCGACGACGGATATTCCATTTTTATTTACGTATTTAGATTATTCAATATTTTATATTAAGATCTTCCGTCAGTTTGAGGGATTTTCATGGAAATTCCGGCTTATTTTTCTTAAAAGACCTGGATGAAAGAGGAGGATATCAGGAACAGAAGAATATTCTCCCTTCCTGCATTTGATATTTCTTTCAGAGATAGATTTCCTCTCAATCTCATCTTCTCTCGTATTTTGTAGTTTCTGGTTTGATCTAATATCGAATATCACATCAAAATATCCCAGAAGCCCAGCCTCTTCCTCTGTGTCCTGAATAATACGAAATGCAAATATTTTAGATGGAGTTCAGAGAAGGAATCGTATTTGATTATATTGATCCGTTTGTATGTTGGATGATGCTGAAGATGTTTTAAAGAGGACTCTTCGTCCTCCACAGTTCTAGATTTGGAAGATGAGGAGAAATTGGATTTGTATTTACCCAAGAAAATCGAATAGAGAAGCCCAGCAATGAAAAGTTTTTGAGAAGTCTGGATTTTCTTCAGTCTAGAGAGGTTAGATCATAATAAACCTTCCGTCCTTCTGTTTGTATGTATATTTATGTTTCCGTAGATGGAACATAACACAGAAGGTAATGCATTGCATTTTTAGGATTTCCGAACCACCACCGGCTTTTCTTGTACAATCTATAGTTTCCTTTTAGACTGTCCTCGTAGTTGGGTTAGGTATTCCGATGCCTGGATCAACTGAAAACACGGCCCGCTTTCATTCCACAGAAACAGATTCTTGAATGAATGCCCTTCTTCAGTAATCAATATTTAAGAGGCTATCAATAGTTGTTACAAAAGATCCCCAAGAAGTGCACTGACTGTTGCAGCAGGCTAAAACAACGAATAATATAAATTCAAGCAAATGTTTCACGCACGGTAAAAAAAAACAGGCAGGTGATGTCCCAGCATCCGCAAAAATTCGGAGCGATACGTTGCACTTGCTTCACTACAGTGGGACTAGAATGTACCGTAGTGACTGACGAACTACTGACTATTGCACTGTTGTGGCACACTTCGGCTACAACTTTACGCTACGGTTACACGTTTACGGTAGTGTGCCTTCTGAGAATGTTACGAAAGCTTGTTGAGGCAGAAGTGGATACGATGTTATTGGAAGAGGAGGCTGGAGATGCCGAAGTTGTGCTGCCGTGTTTTGTATCATTCGGATATTTTTTTTTATCTCGGGAGAAATTTGAAAATGGGAACGTGAAGGTATTCGGTGGAACCGAAGATTAACACTCTCAGCCTGCCTAATCCTGTTGTTCCACGTCGACCATCACCGAGTCTCTGAGAAGTTGAAGACTAAGAATAGAATTCGGGATGTTTAGGTATCTTCAAGATACTTCAAGAGACTTCGATATGCCGAAAGGAACATAGGTAGATATATCTAATATGCGAATCATGGAATCCGTACGCTCAAGCCTCAGCAAAACAAACAACATAGGTTATCGGGGTATTCGGATGTGCACATGGGCCTAAGGTATGTTATCGTATTAAGAGATTCACGTAACCACAGTCCAATCCAAGTACGGATGGACAGGAAGAAGGAATATTGCAAACTCCAAGTCTTTCCGATACACTTGTTAGCCAAGAGACTGAGGAGTAAGTGAAGCTATCTTACAGATAGCCATATTCACTCTTGTCTCGTATGTCTCTCATATCATCAGAGAAATGCAACCGGGTGAAAGGGGTTTTTGAAAACGCGGACACGTTTTTACAACTTCCTCTCCTCCTGTAAAACTACGAACGACTACGGATACTACAGAAGGACTTTGTTGATGACATGATTCCCCTCTCTGTTTATTACACTCGTAGTCGCATTACTCGTCCTGGGTGATGAGGCAGCCGGATTTCTCCTCAATTCAGCAATTCAGTTCCACCATCATCATCAGCAAATGCAGGGCACCGTCTTTCTGAAGAAAGTAGATGTGGAAGGGTCGAGCTGTTTTCTCCGCCGGCAGCGGCTTTCCCAATTCCAAAAATCCTTGCCTCTCCTTCGGCGGAAATATAAAATCTGGTAGCGTTGAAGTTGATGGGGTGAAGAATTCTGAATTCCAATGATAGCTTTGTACAGTCGCACCTTCAGATTTGGGTGAGGGGTGAGGTACAGGGATTCAGAGATGCCTCTTTTTATGATACGGCTCGTTTTTTATTGAAATTGATAGGAACTCTGGTACCGATGGGGGCTTTAAGGTTGAAGCATTGAGACTTGAGATGTTGAAACGTTGAAGACCTTGCCAAAGCCGGTAGGGATGGATGGAGTGAGTGTGTGGAGTCTTACGGAGTATTATTCTCCAACTATGCTTTCCCTCAGAGTGTTATTACAGAAGTACTCAAGATGATGAGATGCTATCCACTATCCCCTTCCTGTCTGCAGCTCTGGAGTATGTAGTAGTAGTATGTTGCAGCTGAATATCGGAGAGCACCCAGCCCAAGTTTGTATATATTGAGATTAAGTACAGTTCACCCTCGTCGGTATGTACTTCTATAGTTATGGAGGTCTGGATGCAGGAGACAAAGTGCCGTTGCAGTTCCAGCACTACCAACTATCAATATTGCCAGCAGATTTTGGAACGTAGCCGTAGTTTTTAGTGTCCTCCCATACAATAAAGAAGAAAACTTTCTCTTTTCCAGCCTAAGAAATCGGCAGTGGTGGCAGTGAGAGAAGAAGTCTCTCCTTGATTCTCCACGTCTCGACTTTGTATGTACGAGGAGGACAACTAGAGAGTATCGGATCTGGACCCCGGGGTTTTATATTCCTTGCCTTCCCATCCAGACTCCCTTTGCTTTCTCCACCTCCACCCTGTACTACATAACATTACTACTTACTACTTACACTAGTACGACAGAGTTATACAGTTAGGAATTGAATCCTTATCCATCCGTCGTCCTTCTCAGTCCCAGCCAAGCCCCACGCAGTCTCCAGACCAGAGATACTCTCCGAACATCCTCTACCCCTACAGTTCCTGCAGATTCCCAGAAGTAATAGTGTGGCAGGGCATCAGCAGTTCCATCCTTGTGTAATGTGTAGTAGGATAAACGATCCTAGCTTCCACTTTCTCCGTAGTCCTCGTAGTACGTACATGGTAGTATAGTGTTTTGTACGTGTATGTAGTTAGTCCTAAGTCCAACTTGTATTCAGTATACACAGGCTACATTTTTGGACTGTGTTGGAGAGGATGTATGGAAGGCTGGAATCCTTCTTCGCTGGACCGGTTTCCCTTCCTTGCCTCAACTTTCTCTTCCAAAGAAAGGCAGTGGTCTGGAAGTCAGGAAATTACTAGCCCCGTTCACCTTTCCCACAAATACACGAGACCTATAATAATAAATGGAAGGGTATCGGATGTACATGCATGATTAATGATTACATTGAAGGATAATTCAAGGCCGGAGTTGTATTTGATTATTTGCATCCTTGAGGGATATGAGGGTAGACATGGTCTTCAATTTTGAATACTCTGCCAAATACTGTTCCTCAGTATCCGTAGGCAATATTATTCGACCCGTTTTGTGCTCACCACATGCCGTAATGGATTTCCTTGGCAAGAAAGGGCAACGCTGAAGTCTGGTAGAACCGATTAAGTTGTAGAATCTGAAATTGCAGAATGTTGCTTCTGTACTAGACGTCGATATGTTAGGAACCGACCCCGGTCTCTTTTTTCAAGACTCTCATTTAGTTGTCGATTACTTTTACTTCCGCCCCCGTCTTCCCTCTGATCCACGGTGGCTTATTTACTGACGGTTTTTGAACTGAATCTAAAATCAATCTCCTCATTCATTGTTCATACCTTTCTAGAAATCCCATTTGGTTACAGAAGGGAAATAGTTTACTTATTGCATTCCCACCTTACAATAAGTTACTCACTTCAATCCCCTCAACCGTTTACCACTGAATAGAAATGCTCAGTGGAGACCCCTTGAAGAAAGGAGTACAGTACAACACCTTTTCTTTAAATATATGTCGTGAATCATAAGTAGGACTAGGATTTCCTAGTCATTCACTAGTTAACTAGGGATTTTTCTATCATCTACTCATCAGTCAAGTCATGACTGGGAAAAGATTTTTAAATGAAATTTGCCTTAAATGGCCAATAACTTAATTTGGTTTCATAACATCACGATGTCCTGTAATCACAAATAATTAACTTTCAATTAGTTCTAAGGTAATATCGATTTTTTTTGCACAAAATTGAAATGGAGTCGACATATACTGGGATTTGTGAAGACTAAGACGCTTTCGCCATCCAAGAAAATAAGAGAATTAAGACAGTCTCACTTTCTCAGCCAGACTTCGTTGAGTCTCATGTATCCCTTAAGTCCTTTGGAAAGGGACGAGAAAAGAATTCTAACATCCAACAAGCTGGAAGAGTCTGATAGAACTTCCATTACATTGAAGAACTAGGCCCAAGTTAATAATTTCCTGGCTTCCCTTCCATCATAAACTTGTAAGAGTTGGGGAAGAGTAAAACTAAATCCAACCGAACGTGATTGGATGCAGAAAGTTGTGAAGGAATAGGGGCTAATTAGGTGTTTGACTTTGGACCACACTCAGTCAGGGTCCCCAGAGTCCCTATATACCGACGACCTATGTCAGTTCTGTAAATTAAACCGTATGACGTATGCTGGATAAAGATGGTTGGAACTCCTTGAATGAAATAAGTTGAATCAAACTCAATCAAAGCCACGTAAAAACATCACAATTTTATTCCTTTCAATTCAGAGGCTATCAAAAAGCCTATAAGTGATGAGATGACTTGACAATTACATTAACTGTATGTATCATGTATCGCTGTACTTCATTCCATTACTTCTTAAACAATTTATTAATTTCTAGTTCTCCGTGTGTGGTCGTATAGTTAGGTTGTAGATTGCAGTAGTACAGAAACGAGGCAGGGATTCATTTCAATAAGCCGGAGTTACTATATGAATCACTGCGGTACTAGCGGAGCGGGTAGATAAAATAGTTTACGTTTACATTCGTAACTAATAATTCATAGTTGTAATTTGTAATTCAAGAATAGGTTGGGTCTTCATCAAACGCTCATTACATTCATTCCGGTAGTTCACACGTACGTATTATATTATTATGCTTTTACTTATACAGGTATCAATCTAAAGTTGAGGGAAAATGTATCAAAGCCTGACTGCCCTTGCCGATGGTGGGATCAAATGTTCATCCGACTTGGTTAGATCAAGAAGAAGAAGTACAATTGGGTCGGCTTTTATCAAATTTTCAAGATTACTGGGTGGATCCTAATCGGGAAACGTTGCTTTGCTATATGTATGTACTGCTACAATAAGGTTAGCGAAGTATTGGGTTTCCTTTCCAATACCTTAATTTAAAATTTTGTTCTTAAGAAAATAGTTCTGGGGGGCATCAGTTGAGCTTGCGAAGAGATAAGAAGCCGTAAGGATGATGAGGCTTATCCTATCACCAAAACAATGACTTGAGAATCGCATCTCATACTTCGTACATTTTCCTCCAGTTCCAGTTTGGGAGGTAGCTAAGCTGTCCGTACTTAAGATTTGTTAAAATCATATTATTACCTTAACGTTTTCTGATTAATTATAAATACTACTTGATATTCTCCAACTCACATTCATGTTTCATTGGCAGGGAGTTTAATTACATAAGCTATAAGCTAACTACACTTAAAATAGCAATGTAATAATGCAACAGTATAAATATCGCAAAACCATGCGTCATGGATCTCGAATCTGCTTAACCAGCTCATGCGAAATTAAGGTCAACGTTTCAAACTGGTCGAAGTTGCCAGGAGGGTGTCCTGTGAAACCACTCAAATTTACCAGTTAGTTCATCAAAGTCCTTGAAACTTTGGAAATCGAGTCACGAAGCAAGAATAAGTATTGCTCAACCTATATAGTATCTTAAGCAAAAAAGCTTTATTCTCTTGATAAACTTTAAGTGTATTGATGCCCCTAACTGTACTGCCACTGACGTTAGCGTTAGTTACGACCGATATTGACAATTGAGGAAAACAGGAGAGGAAATTAGAAAGGGTCGAAGTTTTGAGGTGTCCTCTGAAAGTGTGTCATTTTAATACAAACTTCGAAACTTTCTGAACATATAAAAGTTAGAGTAGTTACAGATTCTTCCCGTTTTGTTCAAGCAAACTTACATCCTAACAAACCGACTCAATTGCACAGATATCACTAACCTCTTCTGCACGGAAACCAGAAGTACTTACTACCTCTCGAAATATTTCATGGCACAGACGTATATTACTCCCGCACAGGCTATTAAAAAGTACCTAATCAAGAGTAAAAACTACAGAACTATGTACCTTCCTAAATGAAAGAACCGGAAATTGGAATACGGATCCGAAAATTTGAAAAACCGTACAAAATTACAGAACGTACTCAGATTCTTAACTAAACTGTTGTACAAAACGGGAGGAATCTGTAATCTTAAAAGTCAAGACATCACAATACATAACACCGACATTTAATGACGAACAGGAATTAACCGACTGTAATTGTGCAAAGCAGTTCGGACAAAAGGTCAATCACACAATAAATGACGTGTCGAAGTGTCTACCTGATTTCTTAAGAGGAACGGTGGTTATCTTAGGACTTTACAGTTTAACTGCATTTGATTCATGAATTCATCTCTTTGCCTAGCAAAAACTACACATTTGAATTTTTAATAATAGTATTGGTAACACTCAAGTTACTTTCCTAACTCTGACAATAGGACAATCCACAAGAGAAATCTGATTGAAAGCCCATGTCCCGTTCTGTGTCGAAAGTAACGCTAATTGTTCCGTTATACAAGGGGACAAATTAATTACTTTAATATTTTGAAGCAAAACCTTTGAAACTTAGAGCAATTCATGATTTATGATCCAAATCATCGAGGCCTAACAAATGTAAACTATAGTGTGAGCGACTGAAGGCAAAAAGGCAACAGGAATCTGAACTTCCAGGGTTCCTTACAGACTTTCGTCACCTGAACAGGTCGTTTCTAGGTCTTTCAACAAAGTGGATGAAAGATAAGAAGTACAGAGTGACATTACTGATCTCTTACACATTCTCATACTGCTGAAGAATACATACACGTTTTCACTACTCCATTCATTTATTCTAATAACTCTATCCGACATTAGTACACATGCTAGTCAAGTCTCTTCTTCTACTCAAAATCAATCATGATCTTAAAGGCATCAACTCAATAGTCGAACAGCAGATCGTTCCGTTCCGTATATTCAAAAACCTCCAATCGACTTTAGCATGCAACATGCCCTTACGTTATTTTCATGCGACTGTAATAGTCATAATCGTATGCGGCTGAACTAGAAATTTGCATCCATGCAAATTTGTTGATTTCAGAGCGGCATACTGCTCTGAATTTTAGAACCTATAGTACATCTTTTCCGATTCCGTTTTCGATCCTCGGCAATCTTACACTTACGATACGAATGTTACATGATAATTCCTTAATAATTTTAACGATAAGACTCTTAGCTAATTTAGCTAGTTTTGGTTGAAGCAATACGATGGCCTCTATTCATGGGTTGCTGTCAGTATGGAGATGCTGGGATAGAAGGCTACCATGACGGCGATGAAGAGGACGATAAAAGGAAGAGAACAGCAATAAAACACCTAGAAATCCAATCACATTAGATAGAGACAATAAGGTGGAGGCCTAGATTACGTTGAAGTCTACATTATTGTCCTCGACCTTACAATTAGTTACGGAGCTAAAGGTCACAAGTGGAACTCCTACACACAGGACTGCAAGTTTACCGACTACTGTGTGCAATGACTGTGTACATTGTATAAGGGGAAATATATTCTCGTTCCCCTGAAATGAGTAAACTTGTTAAGGGGTTCATTACTCAGGCGCGACGGCGAACTTAACTAAAAACTATCCCTAACTTAACATTAACTTAAAACTAAGTTTAACACTTTGGATTCTTCATTATAAGTGGCACCAAGGGTAGAATGGACATAATTAAGTCTCCACTCAAGACGCTGGGTGAAACGCTATTAGGACCGCCAGAATGATGATAGCTATAGGTATTAAAAATCGGAACTGGACCTGTCGAAACAAAACATAATGTTACTCAAAGAAAAGGAAATTATAATGGCTTATTCTTTTGACTCAGTTTAAGCAAACTCTATCTTGTAAGAAATTATTGTTAGTTACAAAGAAAATCTGAAAATCCACTTGTGAGAGTCAGTTACAAATAATTTGGGAAAGCAGACGGAAGGTTGATTAACGAAGACAATTAAAAATAACCCCACAGTCGCTGGCATATTTGATTAGCAAAGCTAGTAGAAGTGCCCAGTTTTTTCCCATCACAACATTTTGAAAGCAATACACTTGAACAGTCCTGTATGAAAGAGTTAACCCACGAAAGACCAAATCCTCAAATCAACACCCGAGTATATTTAGTTACTAGCTGTTTTAATACGAATAAAATAGCATTCCTATTTTTGTGTGCAACAAACAGCTTACCAATCTTGATTGATCAGCAAGTGCGTCTTGATCTGTCATCAATTCTGTAACTTTCCTATTTAGATTCACGTTGTCCGCCGAACATTCGTTATAACGATCTTTATACACGGCTAGTTCTTCCTCCGTTTGCAGTAACTGTATCAAAATCAGTCATTGAAATTGATTGATATGGAGTTTATTTTTAAAACAACCTTAACACAAAATTAAAAACGAAAGAATGCCAGAAATATACATATCAGAAAAACGATTAAAAAAATAATTAGATGACCAACAAGCAACGATTAATTCAGATACAAGCAAAGAACATGATATTAAAACTACAGTTCTTGAACACACCTTTTCCTTCATTTTTGACATGTCTTGCCCTAGTAGTAGTGTGCCATCATCGATACTGGAAGCACCAACGGCTGTACCATTCCTTTCAAAACTGTAACGAGCGTTTGATTCTTTTTAATCAATTCAAAAAATGTTTCCATCTGAGGGTTAGTATACAATGACTTACGTTAGAGATGTTTCACTGAGCACAGTTATACGGTCAGAGAGAATTTCTTCTACGGTTTGGCATGCTACTTCCAAAACTTCCCGTTCCGGTTTCACAACTTTGAGATCATTCAATTTGGACGAAATTTGGGAGAATTTCTCGTCCCGGTCATTCATTAACCCTGTCAAGGCACTCACCTCACCTAAGGAAAAAAAAATACATATAGGAACGTAGTCACTTATAGGAACATTATCATTTCCACTCGACGTACTCTTCAAAGTTTCAATTAGCCGTTCATTAGCTTGGATTGCTTCAGCTTGCGTCTCCAGCTTCGTCCGACTTTCATCGGTATCCTGATCGGAAAAGGACAATTTCCCTTGAAGATAATTAACCTGAGATTGTAACTGTGAGTTGGCTTCGGAAATGGCTTCGACCTGCCGTTTGTAGTTCTATTCCGGAATAATACAAATATTTGCATTTAAACTACTCAAACAAGTTGTAATATGGATTAAGAAACTTCTGTAGCCGACCTCTAAATCTATGGCACAGGTGCTGAACTTTTCCTGTAGATTTTCGCTCAGACGCTTAGCTGCCGTGTTCTCCGTTTGAAGAGCTTTTATCGTCTCCCTGGACTCTTCTAACAGCTCTGGAAATCAAATACCCCTGGTGAGGTTTATGACAACTTATGTCCGTGCTACGGTACAACAATGTTAAAACGTGTTTATAAACAGCCAAGCACCAAATACAATTTGTATTACCACAACTGCAATGCACTAAGCCAACCAGGATAGACGTGACCATACTATACTTAGATTCACAAAAGCCATAATACTTCTGCAACACAGAAAACATAGAAAACTGAACGTTGCCTGGCTCACATTGCACGATTATAAATGAGGATAAGTTCAAACCTCTCAAAATCAGCAGTTTACACTCGTAATAACCAAAATCCGAAGCTAAATCCATTCCCAAACATTCTACATATCCGATAAAGTAAAAAAGCCAAATAAATTGTTTAAGTAAACCAACACACATGCACTTAATACACTACATTAGATACTAGCAATTACTTTCACCACTACTGAATACTGCACAAGAAATCTTTTGTTTAAAATATGAACAGGCAGCCCCATTAGCAAATTTTATATTTCAAGGTTAATATAATTGTAACCATAAACTCTACTTTCAACAAAAACATCCGATACTGCATGCAAAAATGAACAAAAATATTCCCTTTTACATGCAGATAAAAATTTAAAACTCAGATATTGTAAAACTTGACTGATCTATTAGAAAACTCATAAAATAACAAGTAAGTAAGACTACACCCAGAATCAAGAAAGCCCGATCCAAGAATTTTGAAGAACGCTTACTCTCTACACCATTTTCATCATCCGAATTTCGCCGATTCACGTGATTTTCCACTTTTAGTTCGTTCATCTAAAAAAAACAAAGTTGGTTACCCTCACAAGCAGAAAGAATTTAACATTTACATTTATATGCTGTTGTGTTTTACTAATTGTAAGTACTATGGTTTGTCTGCATTTCGTACCTGATCTCGTATCGTGTAGTTGTTTTTTAAGGCGTCATCTCCATGAATAAAATTCTTAATCTGGTGAATTTCCATGTCCACTTTTCCTATTAATTCTGACAAGTACTCGGAAACTTGAACTTTATTTGAGACAGCTTTAAGATCTTCAAATAAATCTACAAGGATCCGAACAATAATATATACCTCAAGCAAAATCCAAAAAAAAAATGTTAGTCTATCTTTCCACTCACTCAACATCTGAATAAGTCTTGACTGGATTTCTTTTTTCTCATTTTCTGCGATGACGAGTTGACTTTTTAAACATTCAAATTCGGCTGAAAGGGGAAAAATAAAATCACACAACAGTTTTTTTAGGCCGACGGCAGAGATTTTTTATTGAGTTGTCAGTACACTCACTTTGTTGATGTATTATCGTTTCCAGAAAAGATTTGGGCTGGGTAGGCTTATCTGGCTCAAGACCCTCTTCGCAATTTTCTAGCAGTTTGTTGCTATCATTCTCTGGTAAAAGAATCTTGGTGTCATCATTGTGGGCGGCTAAAATGCCTCTGGCAACATGGAAGTCCATTTTGGTAAGTAAAGCATCAATGACTTTTTGCTTGTCTATGAGTTGATCTTCTCCCTCCTTCAACTTTTTATTCAGATTCTCTAAATCTTCTTTGTACTTTGTAGAGGATACATCCATTTCATCTGTCAATTCCTTAGATTTTTGTTCAGACTTCTCAAATTTATCTGCCAGCTCTTTTAATTCTTCCATATTCCGCTCAAACATCTCCTTAATGAGGAACTTTTCTTCTTCTGAATTAGTCATGTTTCTTTAATTATAAAAATCCATTCATTTTAGAAATACGTAACAATAAAATTTAAATTATCTTACAAGAATCATTCATCGACTCATAAACCTAAGACCTACCTTTCTAGATCTTGATGCTTTTTACTAATTTCTATTTTCTCCTTCATGGCTTTTTGAAGAACTTCTTTGGCTACACATTGGTATTTCTCCTTGTCTTCATGTAACTGAGAAACCTCTTCTTTCAATTTGTCATCGGTCATGCTCTGTGTACCGACAATACAGATCATTAACATTAGTGAGGTCACGGCATAATTAAGGAATGTGTCCAGTTCCCCACAGGGATTAAACTGTGTCTCACTTCATTTAATTTTTTTTAAAACTGATGTACCTTATGTGAAGCTTGAACCTGTCGTTCTAGTATATCAATGCGTGTAAGCAGACGATCTTCTTCAATTAAAGACTTCCAACTAACCGACATTGAATCTTTCGTTACTTCAACGAGTCTATTTATTGCTGCTAATTTATTTTCTATCAGCTGCTCTTTCTGCATCGCATCCTACAAATCCCACACAAAGAATTATACAACCTGATAGACATAACTTTGACACAGCTTCACATTAGTAGGTAAATTATAACCAGCTGATTTATGTTTATGATGAATTATCTTTATCACTTACCCTGATGAACTGATTTAATTGATAAATCTCTTGTAGAGATGTGGTAGGATTTGTTTCAGGTAGAGCGGTGGACGAACTAAAAAATAAAAAACAAATTCAACAGCTCATAAATATCAAAAATTGTTTTTTTAAAATAATTTTAAGTCCACCGCAAATATTACAGAGATGATGGAAAGACATAAACTCACCTTGCTTTTGCCTCTTTCCCATCCGGCAGGAAAAGCTGCAGATTAGCCACAATGCATCCATGTGTCACTGAAAATAAGATAATTAGAAATCACAACTTTGACATTTAAAGACAATAGGTCCTTCTGAAGCCTTCTACAAGTCATCACCATCCCAGTAATAATCAATTACTCCGTCAGCTACAATTCATAATAAAAAAGCCATAGATTTCCAATAAATGGAATAAACTACGTATGATACAAAATACTCTAATTTGTGAAGAAAATACGCAAGTGAGAAATAAACAGATAAACAAGTAGGCAAGAAGTCATTGTAGTGGCGATGATATGATGGCGACGGTCCGAATGGTACAGGATTTCAAAGAGAGGCTTCATCTTCGATAAACCTTAGCTTAGTTGACTACAGGGACCGTCGCCAGCACACAAACTACTATAAATCTGGTATCTCTTCTAGGAGAGGGTAGCAAGGTGTTAATCATTGTTTTATCGCGGAAATGAACTCACACTTTTTGTTGACTTCCATAACGTCGACACCAAATTGAACGATGTCACCTGAACACACCTCACGCGGTGGGGACTCTTCTGAACTTTTGCTAAGCCTCTGATTGTTAACAAACGTTCCATTGCTGCTTTTCGTGTCTTGAAGGAAGAACTATTGAAATAAAAAATATATTTGCCACAAATTTTCCAAAATCCAGTTCAGTCCAAAGAATTGAAATAATACTCTGACGAAACAACCCAAAATCACTAACTGAGGACAGATGCCTTATTGCCTTACCTTTCCATTTTCATGCCACAACAATGCGTGATTCCGCGATAAGACTTTGCAATCGAAAATGGCATTATTACCATTAGGCCGAGCTCGAGCTACAGATCGGCCGATTTTTACAGGCTGCTCTAAACTCACGCTCCGTTCCTGGAGAAAAGTAAGAAGAAAAACAAAAAATTAAACAATTATGTCCACAATGAGTACCACAAAGTCAGTATAAGTCGGTCTTCTTAAGTTGTAAATATTCTCGTCTTATTTGGTCTGGCCGTTTTAGACTGAAATGTCAACTCAAAACCGATCTACCACAAACATAGCCTAACCACATCCAGCCCCCCAAATTCACCATTGCAACGTACGGTAACAACTCAATTACTACGAACCAAGTACTAAGCGGTACTTCCCACTATCATGTATCAACTTTCAACTGCTAAGGGGAGTCTGGAACAACTTTTAAAGGCATCAAAAAAGTTGGACAAGTCCTGGCTCCTAACGTCAAACCTGGACAAGAGACATGGAAGAATATGGAACTCATCGATGCATACGAACTCACCTGGAACGGATGTGAATTAGGACGACAAGTCAGAATGGCTCTAGCGGACATCCTCAACGTCCCAGTAGGGGAACAACTGACTGACGAGGATGAAGAATAGTCCGAGGAATCCGAAGCGCTTCCGTTCAGTTCCTCGTCAGTTAATTTTCTCATACTCGCAGCCTCCACCACTTAAATGACCCTCGTCTAACGAAGTCGTCGCTTTCGTCCGAAATTTTGCCAGCTGAATATGGAATTTCCATCCCATTACCCCATCCTCTTCTTCTCGTCGACACTCCACACCCTCCCACCCCTCGTCGACAAGTCAGTCCACAGTCACAAGTTTCAGACGATGCACGACACAAGAAATCTTATCGAAAGGTGAAAACTGGTCGACACAGCCTTAGTGCCTGGAATTTTCTCTTCTCGATTCTCGACTATCTTGAGTCCATCATGATTTTCTTGATATTCTTGATTCCTGACTATAATTGGAAATCCGAACCCAGAAAGTCCGACCAAGAAATCCTCTCCATCTGACTTGTCTTGTAGACTGGGAGGGGGCAACTGGCAAAAATCTTATGGTTTCTACTCCCCCCGTCCTTATGATAGGGGTTTTTCATTCAAACCGCGCTAGGTTCAGAACGGCGCAGGTTTTAGCTCCAAACACAGCCTCCGCCATACAGGAAGCCCCTACTCTCATCTCTCTCATTCTTATCATCGGACTTGATAACCTCTTGACCGACGGATAGGAACAGCTTCTCACCCCACTCAACCGTCCCAGGGTCAACTCACTCCAAAGTTCAAGACCTACACTTTCATACAGGAGGAAGATTAAGAGGAATAGTCATCAGGTTTCGACACAGATTGGCTTTGGCAAATGTGGCAACATGTGAGGAAGATGGCTTATCCTTTTGTAATGGGATTTCACTCCACACCAGAACTTGCTACGTATTCGAGTAATCGTAAAGTGAATTCGGCTGTAGTTCTGTTCAGTCTGTTGCCTTTCCCTTCATCTCCTCCTGTACGTACGTATGTACTTGAGAAAAGTTGTAGTAAAAGTACAGAAGTAGACGACGAGGGGAACCTGACAATATTCACTTTCTGCACATAGGGAAGTCGGATAGGTAAAACGGACGGGGTAGTCGTAGTTCGTACATTTAGTTTAGTGCCGATCCTCGTACTTATTTGTATGCTCGTCCATTCCTACGTACTGCCGACCTGACAGAATAGAATGCTGTGTGAGCATTCTTTCAAGCGATTCAGGACAATTTTCAACCATTCTACCACTTCTACCTCAAGATTAAGACCAAGTTTACAAGGCTTGAATGTCTTGAATGTCTCGAATGGTGGTTGAAGGCTTCAAGTCTCAAAAGTGCCCCCACGGGTAGGTTTGAGGGTTTGAGATGTTTTTTTTATAAATAAATGCACAGGCTTTATTTGCAGGATGTCCGTCAGAGTAAATTGTTAAGTTGTGAAGTTGGAACTTCCGGTGACATTGTATTGAAGTTAAAGGTGCGGCGCGGTTGGACAGGAATTTCTTTCTCAGTTGATGGGAAATTGGGGATTTTATTTTGCATGCGTGGGAATTTGAGAATTGACATTTTCTTGTTTTATCCTCTGAGGATAAGTTGTACACACGTTGTATGTAGTAGGTTGTGAATTGGAATTGAGGGCAACCTGAGCTTTGTCTAGTAGTTAGTACGTAGGACATATGGAATCGGAAGAGGCAGGTTGAGAGTGTTGAGAACTGTAATTCCCCTTGTCAATTGGAAGAATAATGGAAATCCTGTTAGTCTTTACTTCTTGTCTTTTTGCAGAGAGGAATTGGTCTTCATTTCCCAATATCTTGTAATTCTAGGTGGGTTGGGGTGGAAGGTGTTATTCATTGACTTGTTGATTCCTCTTTCTTTCATCTTTTAACTTCAGCATTGTCTTCAAACAGGAATTTAAGTGGAAACCATTAACAGCTTCAAAGATTTGGAATTCGTGTTCGGATCTTTCTTCATGTCCAACGGTAGCATTTTACGTTTCCACTCCAATATTTCCGCATTTCAAGTCCCAAATCCTTATCATTACTTACAGCATCATGCTAATATCATCTTTTTTAGTTCTACGATGTAGTATTATGATTTCCTATGATTTACTATGATTTACAAGAGGATCGGATTCGTATTCTATTTTAAAGATTCTCGTACCTGCGGTTTCAGCAGAATTTACATTATGTATGTTAAATGCTAGCTTGTTCTGCCACGTCAAAAGTTGTAATGCATTAGAAGAGACTGCGATGTGAATTAAAAGTTTAATAGGAATGAGGAAGAGATTGGAGAAATCCTGTTCAATTTATCAGAACATTTAATCAGCTTCATAATGTGATAAGCAGGTTGGGACGGAATTGCTTCCGGCGTGTCCGGAAATAAAAGACAACTGCATCTGCACCATTCTCATAAATCCAATTAAGTTCCGTACGAAATGGGAATTGTCATTGTCCACCATCCAGGAATGAATTTGGTGGTTTTGGAAACTTCACTTGTGAAATTCTACAATGTTTACAGGCTTGATGAACAAAAATCATTAATGAAGCTAGAATAGGAAATTCTGATATAAAGTCATACGACCAAATGTATTTAAAACCAATTCAACTCTACGTTTGTTGAGTGTCCACCATAGAGTTGTAGTCATGCTAAGTTTTAGGATATGAGAGACCTCTGGTGTGTATTTTCTAGTTTAGTATTTTAAGTGGTTGTGAGCCTGAACAAGCCTTGTTTGTCTTGTTCTTGCTTTGTTAAGAATCGAGTCTGAGTTTGAGTTGGAAGAGCCTGAACAAGCCTTGTTTGTCTTGTTCTTGTCTTGTTGAGAATTATGTTTTAGAGACTGATTGGACTCTGAACAAGCCTTGTTTGTCTTGTTCTTGTCTTGTTGAGAATTATGTTTAGAGACTATTTGGAATATGAACAAGCCTTGTTTGTCTTGTTCTTGTCTTGTTGAGAATTATGTTTTAGAGACTATTTGGAATATGAACAAGCCTTGTTTGTCTTGTTCTTGTCTTGTTAAGAATTATGTTTTAGAGACTGATTGGAATCTGAACAAGCCTTGTTTGTCTTGTTCTTGTCTTGTTGAGAGTTGATAAGAATTTAGAAGTTAAGAATAATTTATTGTCCTAACAAGACTTGTTTTGTTCTTGTTTGTTAGAAATATTGTTGTAAGCAATAAGTTATAAGTTACTAAGTTTGTAAAATATTAGTATATAGGAACAATGAAATGATTCATTGTTAGGATTCTTCTACAGATCTTCATGGAGTACGCGTCTAGTATTGAATATTCTCTACCTAGATCAAGGAGATAATAGATCTAAGAGATATAAAGTCTGTAGATATTTAAATGGTTTTGTTTAATAAATCATTGGAGTTTAAGGAGTAAATCGAAGGTTGAAGTTCATCTTTTGATTGTAAAGCACATCGTTCAGCATACTAAAGGAGTACGAGCATCAAAATCTGGGACAGTTAGTTCAACTTAGCAGAGCCGTACTTAACTAGGTCGAGATCGAGTTGTGTAGTAAGCGTCAGTAGTAAGAGCTTTAAGTCCTTTTCAGGGCTTTTAAAGTGTATATAGTCTGGATATACTCAAATGTCCTGGTGACCCCTTGAAGTTAGTTGGAGCAGCCAAATCGAACACTTTGACGATACTATTTCGGGTAGATCAGTCCCTCGTCATTTAACAAAGGTTGTGTGGAAATTTCATTAAATTATGATAAGGGTTGGAAGGGCCCTGTAAGCCGTAAAGCTTAGGACACTTGGCCTTCTATTTCGAATCCCATCTGCATTATGCAAGATGAGCCCATCTGCATTATACAAAATGAGGAGGATCTCTAAAATTCTATTTCCTGGAAGGTGCATTGTACCAAAAAAAATGTAGGTTTCGTTATCCTTGGCACATAAGAGATGAAAAACACAAAATGTCACAATTCTATTTTGACCTATATGTAGCATTACAAAAGACGATATAAATTTGATCTGAAATTATCAAATAATTTGATAAGAAATAGCTACTTAGATCAATTATTGTTTGAATTGTGACGATGGACGATTAAAGTTTCAGTATGGTGTTTATTAATTCCCAATTCATTTGAACACAATATCAAAATACAAAAGGCTAATCCCCATCATAGACAGGCTCAACCCC